>VUQS01055296.1:0-29046 GCA_015108495.1 Heterochromis multidens | reverse complement strand
TGGAAAAATTAAAAATTTAAATTTTTTAAAAAAAAAACTGTGAAAAAAAAAAAAAAAAAAAACGCCACAGCAATGTTTCTGAGCACTGCGGTATTCCGAATTGTGGCTTCTTTTTCTTTTTTAACTCTCTGCTAGTTTCAGGTGGATATTCTTTCTCTGACTTTTTGCCTCATCATATCTTAGTTCACAGGATTACATAAATGAATCAAGTTTTAAGGAAGGCAAGACAGTGTTCCTGCTAGTGCAGCTAGAAAATATTTGTAAAAAGCACTAAATATTAATGGGCCAAATTAATACTGCGAATATACATGAGGGAAGTTTGACCATTGAGACAGGATGTGCTGAAGGCTTTTTAAATTGATCAGTACCGACTGTGATTTTTATTTTATTTATTTTTTTGTATTAAAGAAATACTCTCTTTTTTCAAACAGAATTTAAAACAGGCCTAAGACATAATATAAAATTCTGTAGCTAACATGTTAAACTAATATAACACGCTCTGGTTTCAAGTAGCAGCCCCGCATATCGTCTATGATATAAATATGCACAAGTAAAAATAGATGTGATCCAATGATCACCATCAGATTAAGTTTTTATATAATTTTGCAAATGAGCAAACTTTTGGGCACAGGGTTCTCCAAACCTTTCAAAATCCACTGCTATGAATAATAAGTAACTTTTTACTTCATATTTCCTGCCTCCCCCAGATTCTCTTTGACTCCCTCTGGCCCTTCTCTGTGTGTTTGCCTTGTCTGTTTGTCTGCATTTCTATGCCTGTCTTTTTCTGTATTTCTGCACGCATGCAGTGTTTTTATCTGAAGTTCAGGGTAAAACTATACCATATAGTGCATTTACATACAGTGAAGCTTCTCTGAGCAAGCAAATCCTGTGGTATCTGCTCCAACAAGCTGTGTGTGCACTCCTGTATGTGTGCATGCACACACATATACACATGCAGGACTGGATGTCACAGGTGATTTTATGGTGGGTTACCACTACGGGAAAAATACTAGCCTGCTTTAATGAGGCAAAACTCCAGAGGCCTGAACTTCCATTTGGGTCTTAGAAAGGAAAACTTAAACAGAAACTTTTGTATGAGGCCAACTCTAGGGCTTTATATGATTCACACAGTACACGTTCAACACAAAATACTAATAATGAAACACATTCACTTTGGACAGGTGGGAGTTGTTCAGTGTATATCAGCTCTGAAGGGATAATGCAGCTTATACACTGTTAACATGAAAACATTTTCCTAGCAAGGAGGTACAATAGGTAGGCAGGCAACACTGCATATACTGCAAACAATCAGACTGTGATATTTGTCCCAGCTACTAAGAAAAATAGTATTTTGAATAATACAGAATGAATGATAGATATGACATAAGATGTCATATCTATCATATCCACCATTGTGTATCTTCTTGCTCTGATTCGTTGTTTTTTCAAGAATGTCCAATCAGCTGCTCCTTACCAATCACTGGCACTTGATGTAACTGAGTCTCACCACACTGAATTATTTGGATTTCTTTTAGCACAATTTTAATAATAAATATAAAACTTGGTTAATCTTCTTCTTCTTCTTTCATGTTGTTACCTCCTGAGCCTGGGTCATAACCTCATTGCATTATACAGCATACATTCAGGAGTAACAATTACACAATCAAGATCACCTTGATGGAACAACACTTAGTCCAATTATTTCCTAGAGGAAGAGTAGCTCTCAGTGGAAACAAGTGGATGGGTGACTATGGAGTTTCAATTGTTGGGCTCAAGTTGAGCTCAGAGTAGTGTGTTTTGATTCACACCTCTGTGCAAGAAAACAGAGCATTCCTCCATGAAAATATAAAACTGCATTTCATGTGACAGACTACACAACAGAGGGGTAGGACATTTAAAATGTGTGAGACAGAAAAATAATGTGAAGGAAAAAGCTCCAGGACATCAAAAAAATGGTACAGCTAACATGTGACAGCTTGGGTGATATATACAGTATTTATTCATGTTTCATTAACAGTTGTGATAAAATTTTTAGTGTAAAAATCTTTATTGTCTCCCCTTTTCTGTCTAAGTTGCAGAGTGGTCATTTAAGTTCTAGTAGTAAAGACAATTTAGGTTTGCACTGTTGGTTTACCCACTACAAATTACAATGTGACTTTTGTTTTTGGTAAATCAAAAGGGAAAACAGATCAAAGAGTTACTTTCACTTGATAATGCCCTGCACTCAATGGCCAGCACCCACTTCAAAGTACAACAGGGAGTGGGGTGGTACCAACGGAAGGAAAAGTGCTGCATGAGACTGGGCTTGAAATAAGCACTGTGGGTGGTGAAAGCATCAAAATCAAAGTAAAGAGGGTCAACGTCTGGCCATATTTTCAGCTGCCACTCTGCTCTGCAGCATGGATTGACCAGACACATCCCTCCGAGAGGACAGCATGAGTACATTCCAAACCTAGGTACATCTTTGGGGGTAAATAGAGCTCCTGCAGACCATCTTTGAAGATGAGAGAAAGTTTGCACTCCCTAATGGGCTGGTGAGTCTTCAAAGGATATAGTATAAAAGTACATGAGTGATAGAGAGAACTTAGGTAACACTTTATAATGATCGCGGTTAAAGAAATGGTAAATTGATAGCTTAACTTCAGTTCATATTTTTAACTTACAATAAATGTAGCTGTTAAAGTCTCTTATCAGCTATGAATCAATAAATAAATACAATAAATGAATTAAGAAAATGATTTTTTATTACACAAACTATTGTCATAAATAAACAAATTATATGCGTTACACCACTTTGCATTTAATCATTAGTTATTGCAGCAGATAGCTGCACCTCCCTGAGCCTGATTCTGCCGGAGGTTACTTTCTGTTAAAAGGGAGTTTTTCCTTCCCACTGTCGCCAAGTGCTTGCTCATAGGGGGTCATCTGACTGTTGGAGTTTTTTCTCTATTATTGTTGGGTCTTTCCCTCAGAATATAAAGCACCTTGAGGCAATTGCTGTTGTAATTTGGTGCTTTATAAATTAAAAAAAAATGTATTTTTATAGTAAAATAAATATTTCATAAAGATTAAATATACATTTACAGTTAATTAGGGATGGTTAATATAAAGTGTAGATATAAACCCTCTATATTGGACACATCCTTTGTTCTTTGTTACATTTTGTAAGTACATCAGAGTTTTAGTTTTGCTTTGTCAAACCTTTTTGGTTTATGGCTTTTAGTTTAACTTCAATGACTTAGAAAAACAATGTGATTTGTTCGTCTGTATATAGTTTTCAGTCTGCTTTCACTGATCTGAAAACATGAAAATCATAGCATCACAATATTATATAGAGCACAATGTTTATCATACAAATGCTATAATATTTTTTCACAACAAATCTACATCTAAATAAAAGCCACTGTGATAAGAAAAAAAGTAACCTTCCTCAATTATCTTGTTTGTCTAGCCAGAGACTGAGGCTCAGGCTTTCCGCACATCTCCCTGGCCATTAAAAATAGATGCCACAAACTGAGAGTGACAGACGGAGGAGGGAGGGAGGCTATGACAAAGACTCATCTAAACGCCACGGCACAACGAAGTGACTTGAGCACCAACTCCCACATAGGAAACCCAAACCCCAAGACAGTCTTGGCTCTAATCGCAAACATTTATTCAGATCAGACAACTCCACTAAAATTCCTCTGAGGAGCATCTCTGTAAGATATAAAAAGAACCAGAAAGAAAGCGCACAAGGAAGGAAAGAGCGAACAAGTGAAGGGAAGGCTGGAGAGAAACATAAATGGAGGCCTTTTCAGAGGACAACACAGGCAAAAACAAAAAAAATAAAACCCTGTGAGACTGAGATTGGAAGTGAGTGATGGCTCTTTGGATAGTCTACATTTGGAGGCAAAGTGACTCCTTTTTACCCTGGTGGTTACATAAGGAAGAGAAGAGGGGGGAAAAAAAGAGTATATGAAGGAATAATTCTCCAGACTCAGCAGACTAAAACTCTAATCTCTGATATGAGATAAAAGAAAATAATACAAATGGATATGAGAAATCTTTACACAGTAGGAGGCCTAATGAAACCCAGAGCAGAAAACAAATACTCAACCATCCTGGAATTTTTTCTTTACTTATTAACTGAGAATGAGTCACCAGGGAGAGCACGGCAGAAATAAATCCAAACTCACTGGTTTCAATTATAGCACCACTGGTTTAGGTGAGATGCTTTGTAGTAGTAGTAGCTCTATACTTCAAGTGAGAAAATGGTAATAAGTTATTTTATTGTTAAAAGAACTAAGACTGTAAAAATGAATGATTATACATTAAGTGATGACATGAACAGCATATACATATAAGCTGTTAAGCTGTACTGCCTAGGTAAACTAAAAATAGTACTTGTACTGTTTAAAAAGGGTCCTTCTGTATATTTATACATATTACTAACAGCATAGACCGCTCTTTAGCTGCACCTTGCTGAAACTAATGCAGCCTACTAAAATAGCCCAGTAGCAACACTTTTTGTGAGATTGTCTTAGAGAGGTGTTGACCCAATGTTACTTTGACAGATTGTACTGCTATACTGAGAGTCTACTCCATTCACTTTATATAAATGTGTGGAGATTTAAGAACAAAAATATTTATCTGTATAAATGATACAATTCATTTAAGAAGCAGCAAAACTTTGACCAAAATATTAAATATATTTTTTCAAATACAATAATTGAGAATTCCCATTGTTTATAAGTTTTTGTTGCCCTTTTTCAGTTTTACCTTTGTGTTTAAGACATTGGTCAGAAAAAAAACAAAGAACCAATGTGTTAGTGAAAATTTAATGTTTGGAAAACAGTTTGAAACATTTTTTTCAGGACTAAACAAATAATTAATTAATTAAAAATCTTTAGTTTCAGCCTATACAAACTGTGTGTGAACGTATTCTGATTAACCAACTGACAAGGGGTATAACTGCCATTACGGAGGACTCAGGGAAATGTCATCTCAGCTTTAAACAATGACACAGTCATGCTGATAAGGTGCAAATAAATAAATATCATCTCTTGCCCTTGCCCCCTCACATCTCTATATTTATAGATTTCATAGATTTATCTTTTCAAACACCTTCTGGTCCAACAGTTCTGAGCATTTTGAGTTATGCAGTTACATGACAACGTGTTTGCTTGGCCATTATAACAGTCATTCACACAAACATGAGCAGAAAACAAATACCAAAATTAGGGTTGTCAAAAAAATCGACACTTACATACTGATTGATATTAAAACTTACTTCTGGATTAGTTACTCATTCGCAACAGTATCAATACCAAAAAGCAGCTTAAGTCCACAACATTGAACAACACTTTATGAGGTCAGTAAAGCTCTTGTTTTGATACCACTGAAGTGTTAAAAAGTTATCATAAATGTTAACCTGATCGGCGCACACATTAACGTTAGCAGTTCTGCACGTCTGTAACATTAATAGACGGTGCTAATTTAATAGGATAACTGAATTATTTGTGTGTTATGTTTCCCACATCAAAGCAGATAAAAGTCTACCAGCAGCTAAACAGAGACAGTGGTAGCCTGCCTTACCAACTCTATTTGATCAGCAATGAAAATAGGAAGCCAAGTCACCACAAGCACAGCAGTACCTTAGACAACCTAAAAATACTGTTGTCCTTTGTTTTTTTGCACTACCTAAAGAGAATTTTAAAATATTTGTCATATATATACTTTACATTTATGTGTGTATATATATCTTTTTTTTGGAACTACATGAGACAACTTAAAAACACTATTGTAATTGATGTTATTGTTTGTTCTAATCTTTATAACAACAAAAAGACTTTTGATCTTTTGTTATTCTTCCGCCATGGTATCAAAAATGGAATTGTTTATCAAGTATTTTCCTGAGTATCAGTATCGAGCTTGAAATACTAGTATCGTGACAAACATAGTTATAAAAACTTAATGTAGACAAACTTTCTGCTGTCCATAATCACTGTGTGTATGCATTAGGGTCACTTTTCTTTGACATTTTGACTTGTAACTTTGTAAAAAAAAAAAAGAAGTCAAATGATGAACTGATGCAGTAAGTGTTCATGTTTATATATACTAATGCAATGCAATGCCAAATCTTTGTACTTTTTTAAAAACATCACTGTACCTCTCTGTACTTAACATGTGTGCTTTGTGTCTATATGTCCATTGTCTGTATTAATATTATATATGGTATGGTTTTATATGTCATGGCACAGTTTTCCTATAGCATTCTGTAATGCTGTTGGACATTAACTCTCCAGTCTTTTGCTTTCACACCTTCTACTGTAATCAATTCAATAAAATCAGAACCAAAAACAAAACCAGTTCATTAAGAAGCAGCCATGCCTTGCTTCTTTAAAATTAAAAATGATGGCAGGATACAGTGGAACCCAAGCTAATGACTGAAACTGTGTGTGTGAACAAATACTCACACACACAAGACAGATGGTGTATGTTTGTGAAAGTGTATGTGTGTGGCATATAGACCTAATTACAGCCACTCTCATGTAAGGAGAAAGCATTACCCTCCTTGCACTCACAGACAAAACACTCTTCTCTCTCTCTAAATATAGCTCTGATTGTTCTCAAAGGGGAAAAAGGAGGAGAGAGGACATGTTGTATGAGAAGGGTATGAGTTGGAGGAAAGAACAAAGTACACTTTGTTAATGTTTTGGTAGTCGTGTGTGTGTTAATGTGTGTGTGTGACTTGTGATGGCAAAATGCACTGCTACTCTAAACAGCTTATGA
Organism: Heterochromis multidens; assembly: GCA_015108495.1. Taxonomy (NCBI): domain Eukaryota; kingdom Metazoa; phylum Chordata; class Actinopteri; order Cichliformes; family Cichlidae; genus Heterochromis; species Heterochromis multidens. Next base: position 22,272 of record VUQS01055296.1, on the reverse strand, counting down.
ATTAGCAGTTGATCTAATAATGCCACATAAACACTCAGGTGTGTGGATGGTTTAGTGTGAGAGTGAAAGAGTGAATGGAAAAAACAAAGAAGAAGAGACAGAAGAAGAGTGATCTTCATCTCTACAGCTGACTCAATGAGTAGATATTTTAATTAGTCACTCTGAGAGAATTGTGGGAGACAAGGCTCCGTATGGATAGTCTTCAACAGTAAGCATTCAATCCATCATCTGCCAGTGAAGGAAATGGATAATCCCATGAATGAATGACTGCTTAACCTAACAGCACAGTGGTCAATACTGTACATGTGTCAGAGCTTGACCTTTGTATTGACCAGCACATGCACTAATCTGCTGCAAGTCAATTGTGTGCATTAGACCAAACATGACATGACAGCACTACTCTCCAGGGTGGCAGACTGTGAGCTGCATGATCACTCTTGACTCAGAGAGGTTTAAAGTAAATTCATGTCCCGTTTCCAGAGTACTGAAAAAAGGGTGCTACTGAATTATTTGTGCTTTCTCAGGTCAGGTCAGATCTTCTGATGAAGTACTTGTTGAGGTTGATTCTCCATCAACAGCTTTAGCTCTGTCACCTTGCTCCAACTAATGATGATATTTAAGATCTAATTGAAGGTCAACTTCAGTTTCTTTTTAAAATGCAAATGTTTCATGGCACTAAATTACAAAACCCTAGTCAAAAACCTTGTCTTTTGTACTGTTAATTTTCTATTTTCTTCCATAATTTTTCGTCTTCTTTTTTGTGGGGGATTTGGAAACCAGTCCTAGTGGAAATCAGGACTTACTATAGATAGATGTAGGCTAAGACATGTGAATTTTTTTTTTTTTATTTTAATTTCAATTTTTTTAAATTTTGTTTATAGGTTACAGAATTTTACAGTTGAATAATGTAAAGAATCACTTACAGCAATGATAAATTAAAAATGTTAAAAAAAATCTAGATTTAGCTCTAATTCATCTAGTTTTTTATCAAAGCCGTACATAAGGAAGCCTCTGAATGTGGGCAATGCGGCTCCAGAGCCACAGGTTCGTGACCCCTGAACTAGACCATTACAACTTCCCAGTGTCAAAGACTGCATTAGGACTCTGCCATATCATGTCATCTGTGATAATACCAGTATAAATTTTTACGTGATAAAGTGTCATATCGTGATATCATTGCTATAGCAACACCATGCCTTCTCTAATGTACAAAACAACGAGAAAAGCTCAGACATGTCTGGCAGCCAAGCCACTTGTCCACCTTCGATGATTTATTAAAAAGGAAGCTACATCAATGTTCTACAACAAAGCACAGTGCTATGCAAAATATGCAAAAAGAAAAAATGTTCCTGCTAAAGGTGGAAACAGCAGCCTTGTTTCACCACTTGAGGCAAAAACACACCATGGAATACAAGTGGACTAAGAAGGCATGAAAGGAGGCGATACGAGTAGCTGGTGACATACATCCCCAAACTAAACAAACTGAGCATTGTTGAAGCACTTGCTAGTTAGACTCCATATGACAGGAAGAGCTTTTATCAATGACAGTAGCTCATTGGAAAAGGACAATATGAGCAAATATTTGTCAGTTATGCTTGAAAGTGATTGAAATTATTAAGTGCTTGCATTAAATTATGTGTAGACTGACTTGAGTTCTAAAGTAAATATTTAGCTCTCCAAAGAATACTAACTAGCCATAAAAAGTTGCCTTCAATTCCATACAGTATACCTGAATAAAAATCTCATATGCTCAGACACAGTATGGGCCTAATTCACCAACACTCACCCTGGCAGCCCAGCCATACATATCATGCATTAGTGACCTATGTTGCAGAGCAGATATTATATTCATATTGAATCCACTGGAAAAAATGACCAAGTGTGAGACATCAGAAAGCATGCAATCTGTTGGGGTTTATCACAAAAAAAAATCTGGATTGATGAATTTATATGTACTACTTGCTTATTTCTCTTATAGAACATAAAACATATCACTGTATCTGGTTACGGTGAAAGTTTCATCCTATTAGATTGTGGGAGAAAGTTCTCAGCAAGTCTCTACCAAAAAGATGAAATGTTACATCTCAGGATTACAAGAAACAAGTTGTCTGTACTGTCAGTCTTGTTATTTTGCTACATGCAGACACATATTGTACTGTCCTAACTGCTGATGACAACGTACCTCACACTCATACATAAAAGACACACACAAGCTTCAATCAGGCTTAGTAACAAGGAGCTCAAATGATTCCTATCATTATGGCCTAAGACTACCTCTCACTAAAAAAGTTTCCTTTTTTGTGTTTATTTGTTTATTCTAAAAATAATTTCTCCCTTCCAAATACTAAGTTATTTTTTTAGATCATCTGACTACCTAATCGAATATTAATATTAAATTTAAAAAAAAAAAAAAACCTAGTATTTAATTTAGTACATCTCGATAGTCACACTCTTGCAGAAAGTTTACATTGTTCAGGAACCAAGTAAAGAATGAATGTACAGTGATGCAATTGTAGGCAGTCATGTATGCTGACAAGGTTTCTCAAAGGTCTAGAGGCAGTTCCATTAGAGGATCTATTAAACTAGAAAACCTCAGTCACTGACTTTCCACTGTGAATGAAGCAAGAAGAGCCAAAGGCCACTACTAAAGATAAATCCCTTAATCCTTCATAGGTCTGTCTGACCTACTTTTTCCAAAGGTACTGAAGAGAAGAGAGAAAATACATCGTCACCTTAGCCAAAGCGATATTATCTTTAACGGTATGCATTTCATTCTGTTTATTCAAACACAACCCCAGGACATTATATATAGTACCAGAATGTTGCATAATTGATGAGACACTTGGAAGAGTTTCCAAAAATTGTTGTCAACGCAAGTCTAAGAGCTCTGAATACTTTTGACATAAATGCCTAAGACTACACTGGATTTGAAACGATCTGAAATAAATAAGGAACAAATAAGGAACATTCAGCCATGCTATATGTAATACAAAGGTTTTGAACATGCTGTTTACATCTGTGCTTCTCACCTGTACTGGGCCTGGAAGTGTTCCTGGACAAAACTGTGTCGACCTCGAGGTTGCTGTATGCTGGCTACACTGGGACCGGAAGCATTATCCAATGAACTGGTTCCCTGTAAACAAAGAGGAAGACAAAGAAGAACTGAAAACAAACCATCACTTTAGTGATATTGGTACATATTTACAGTTGGGGTTTTTTTTGACAGATGCACAAATACAAGCATCATAATTTTCTTTTTCAAAACCATTATTACAAAAGAGACTGAACACCAGTTTCTTAATGCTGTATCTTTCATTTCAATTTTTAAGAAGCATTCCATCTACTACAGAGTGCATTTACTCTGTTCAAATTGATAGTAGATATCACTAGCACAGGAAGACATAAATTAACTTCATACAAAAGGTAACTCTTCAAAAGGTGCCTACAAACAGAGCATCTGTAGCGTAACTTCATCAACACCGGCAGATGCTGATGCAAAGCAGATGGGAAAAGTAACCAAATTCAATGGTAGCTATGGGTAATACAGAAGATGCACTTTCACTGCCTTATTTATTGTTATGTATCTATAGGAAGGAGTAAAATGAGTGAAGGAGCCTTCACACTCATTAAAAGTGACTGCATTAAACTAGAAGATGATCAAAATGATCAGATGTAGAGAAATGAAGAAAGAGTGAGACCAAAAGTGTGAAAGAGGTATAAAAAGTTAATCCAAAATCCTATAATGGGCACAATCATCAAGTATTTGAACAGGGAGAGATTTTTTTGAGGACAGAGACAGAAAGTTTAAATGGTTAACCATAAAACAGTCAACACAGACTGCAGTCATAGAAATATTTGAGGTGTCAAACATCCTTAGTGTCACATTGATGTCTGCTGAATAAACTAAATAGAAGCGATAGCCCCACATGCTGTGTCACACACAGCAGGAGGGCAGAAAGACTTCAAAGATAAACAAAAGTAAAAAAGAATGATGGCAATGAATAAAAGATGGACAAGTGTGATTCAGGGACACACAGCAACAGATTGCTGCATTTCCATCATGTGTAACTGTTATTAAAAATTTGAGCTAACACAAAATAAAGTCCAAGTCTTCAACTACATTTAGTTTTGCTCTGGAATTATGTATGTCGATGTCAGTTTGCTTAACAGGTAAGGAGAAAAGTGCTGGCCTGTTTTTTAATGCTACTGAGGTAACCACCAAGGAGGACCCTACACATTCCCCTGACAATGCATCAGTAGCATTCTAAAACATTTGCATGACAAGGCTAATTTTCAGGGAAAAAAAAACTTTATTTGCAAAAAAGATTTTACATTTACCTGTAAATGCATATTTACTTTCCATATATTTACCTTCAATCCTATGAGAGGTTGCACTCATTCTTTACACTATATTTCACTACAGGATTGTTTACACAGGTATTGGGGGGGATAGGCTCCAGCCCCCCATGACCCTGAATTGGGTAAGTGAAAGAAAATGGATGGATGAAAGCTAACACAAGAACTTGTACTGAAACAACAACAACAACAAATGTTTAGAGATATTATAAATTATAGTCTGAAACTGATTCTTCACAGAGGTCTAATCTAGTCTGTTTACCACTTTGTGATGTAAATGATGGAAATTGTTCTGTTTATTCAGGATGATGTTTCAAATCCTCCCTTCTGAGAAATCATTAAGTCCTACACACATGCTAATTAGACAACACAGTACTGTAGTTCAAACCCTTGTGCGAATCAAACATTAAGCAGCAAACAGAGTCACAGTCCACTGAGAAATGAGACTTTCTGCACCCGTCTTGCGCCATGTGAAATAATGGCAATCCAACTTTGATGAAGCTTTTCTTTTGTTCAAACAAAATCCAATCACTGCTGTATTCACTCTGAACAATGGGCCGCTTTTGGCATCTTTGAAAACTTTTTTCAAGGATGGCTCTTTTCCTGAATATTTAATGAGGCAAAAGTACAAAGCCCAGTAAGCACGTGTGGAAGTTTGTTTTCAAAATCCACCTCATCCCTATTTTTAGACGTGGCCTTGTCTTTACTTTCATGTTTGTCTACTAAGTGGATAAAAACTTAATCCTGTGAGTAACTGCAATATGCAATTGGAATATCTCAGTATTTTTGAAAAGTGTTTTACTATAAAGGAAAACCACCAAACAAGTTTTCAATTAAGGTAAGCAGTAACATAAAGTGATGTGTAAACACAGGAGACAAAGGTACCTTCACTTATTAGCCAACCTTTAGGACCATATCAGTTCAAATGGACCGCTTAGAAGGCCTGTGTGAGCTGTAGAGATTGGAAAGGTGACTCATCAGAACCGGGACACCATATCATTTTTAGTTTTGCACACACCGTACACAATATTTACCAGCACAAAATTGAAACTTAAGTCAATTTCAAATAGTTTCTGCTGTAACATAATAATCCAGCATTTTCTTATTTTGAATGTGCATGTGACTTGGGACTGAATTTACAAATTTCTTCTTGAACTCTAAGTTACTTAAACAATAGAGGTTTATTTCAGTTTTCTTCATTTTGATTCCTGAACATTTTGAAATACTGTAAAAGAAAGAATGTGCCATAGCCTGCTACTGGTCTGTGGGTTTTTCATTCTCTGAGCCCTGGAAGGGCTGAGCAGGTTCGGAGCCTTCCCCCAGCTGGATCACCTGTGCCTCATCAGCCTCATCAGCTGCAGTATAAATGGATCGGCTCTGCCACCCATTCTTCACCAGATTATCAGCCTTACTAGTGCGGTAAACAGGCTCAGTCTCTCTTCATGTTGCCATTTCTACTATGTGTATTAATGTCTTTGTTCTTTGTGCCTCCAGTGTACATTCCCCTTTGACTGTGGGAGTGGTTTCCAGTTCACAATACCTACCTTCTTCCATAAAGTGCTGGTCACCCTCTCATCGGCTCTAAATTGGATTATTACCTGCCTTCCCACCCTCCGCCTGCTCCTTTCCAACTCACCTCCGCTATTCACTTGCCTGCTCAATCTCCTTACCCCCTCCTTACCTGGATAACCTACAAGCTCACAAGTAAGCACCCTGGCTCTGCTCTCACACATCTCTTGTGGAAAATTCTCTGTGAAATCCTCTGGAAATTCTGCCCAGACTAATTCTCTTCTCTCCTTCCTCAGACCACTCCTCTCCCAGACCAGAGCAGTTCCCAGATTTCCTTATCTCCTCGTTGCAACATATATACTCCGTGTGTGTAAATAAAGACTTTTTTAAGACAGTACCACTTCATAACAGTATGAAAGTGTGTTTCATTATTAATACTCTGTAATTCACATGTATGTATCATCTCTCTTTTGCATATCCCAAGCTAAGCTGTGACTGACTCCTTTTTCACAGTTTTGTCCTCTTTTTGTTCCCCTGCATCTCTTTTCTGGAGGACAATGGAGAACAATTCTCAGACCCTTAGAGACAGAGTAGATTACAAATATCACCATGGAAACAGTGGCCTCATTCCCCCCAATGAACATGATGGAACTGGGAACTTTTTTATTAGCCACAGTGTGCCCTAAAAATAGAGAAAAAAATGCAGTGATTGTAAAACTCCAGAGTGATACCAATGGTTATAAAATGGCTATGGATAGTCAGTGTTAGTGCTGATGTTTTGTTTTTTGTTTGTTTGCTTGCTTTGTTTTGTTACAGCAGTTTTCCTACCTTTTCTGCAAGGGAAATAAATAAATCTTCATTGTGAATAAATAACTGTGTTAAAGTATTTTATGATTTTGTCTTTGAAAGATCACAAATTCAAACATACAAGTTTATCAAACTCAATCCCAGATATACGAACCTCTGGAATCTGTCAATGACATGTTTTTTGCCACTGGCAGTGAACTGGGTAAACAACGTTCACATATGCAGAGATGAGGTTGAACATACAGTAATGTGCAAATGTCTTCAGTAATATTTTCTTTTTCTGTGTTTGCTTGTTTTATTTTTTTCTGGAATCAATCATTTAAGGAGTGAATGGAATGAATCATTCAAGCATAAAAAATGCATCTAACTCAAATGGTCTGATTCTTATATAGCGCTTTTCTACTCTCCCGGAGTACTCAAAGCGCTTTGTACAACTGCCTCATTCACCCATTCACACAATCACTTTTTCTGTGCTCAAGTACTTCATATCTAACCAGTCATACACATTCATACTCTGACGAATGCATCAGAGAGCAACTTGGGGTTAGTATCTTGCCCAAGGATACGAAGCCAGGGATCGAACCACCGATTAGTAAGTGACCTGCTCTACCTCCTGAGCTACAGCCACCCCGGGATGAACCATTGTTGTGTCTACATATAACAGACAACTTAGCAAAGAAAAATTTTTTAATTGTGTCTTCAAAATTCTTTGTTACTAGCAGCCTATTACATATTTTGTTCCTGTTTCTTTATTTGAATCTACAAAAAAATGCCAAAGATAACACAGTTTGACAGCATAAAATAGCATTTTTCGCCAACAAGGTGATTCCCAGAGAGCTATTAGCCGAAAACGTGGCATATCTCAGCATGGTGTGCAGTGTGTCCTTAAAAAATTTTGAGAAAACTGGACGAGTGGAGGACAAAAGAAGAAGTGGCAAGCCTAAAAAACTATCTACAGCAGATGAACAGTATCTGAAAGTCATGTCCTTAAGAAATGAGAAAAAATCCAGCAAAGGCCTGACAGGACCTGAGAGAGGCATTCATCTATCAGAAATGGTCTCACTTGAAGGATTTCTGTCAAGAAGCCATTCTTAAGGAAGGCAAACAGGGAAAAAAGGCTGAGATACACCAAATTACACAAGAACTTGACTGAAAATCAGTGGTAACAGGTGTTATGGAGTGATGAATCCAAATTTGAAATTTTTGGTTCAAATGGTTGTCAATATATACAAGGAGGTCAAGAGTGAGGTACAACAGTGAGTGTTTACAATCATCTTGAAAACACAATGGAGGCTCTGTCATGGTTTGGGGCTGCATTTCAGCCAGTGGTGTTGGGGATCTTATCAAAATTGATGGAATTATGAACGCAAAAGACATCTGACTGGCAACAGATTCATTTTTCAGCATGACAATGATTCCAAACACACTGCCAGTGCAGTAAAAGCATACCTGGATAGAAAAACACACAGTGAAACACTATCAGTCATGGATGGGCCTCTCCAGAGCTCAGAACTCAACATTATTGAACCAGTGTGGGATCATCTTGATAGAGAACAGAACAAAAGGCAGCCAACATCAAAAGAAGAACTCTGAATGTCCTTAAAGAAGCCTGGAGAACTATTCCTGAAGACTAATTAAAAAAAATTACGAGAAAGATGCCTGAGAGAGTTAAGACTGTGTTGAAGAATAAAGGTGGTCATATCAAATACTGACTTTCAAGCTTGTTAGAATTGTACAAACTCTGTTTTTGCCTCATATACTGTACTTCCGTGTATGTTTGCAAGTTTCAATAACTGTCTGCACCTATTTCCCATTTTCTCAGCAAAATATATAGAAATGGGGGTAGCTCAAGACTTTTGCACAGTACTGTACACTGGACATACCTTGAACACATTTCAATGGCTTTTTCACAGAGAATGTATGACTCCCAAAATGATAAAATATTTAATTCTCAATGTAGGATCCATCCATCCAAATTCTTCTGCATATCCAATTCAGGGTCACGGTGAGGTTGGAGACTATTTCAGCTGTCATATGGCAAAAGACAGGGTACAGCCTGGACAGGGGACACCAGTCTGTCACAGGGCTAACACATAGAGACAGACAACCATTCAAACTTGCATTCACACCTACAGCCAATTTAGACTCACCAATTAACCTAACACACACATAATACATGAGTTACTCCTTCACTTAATGAAAGGTAAATTCAAAACTTTAGTTTGCAGTTCACCCATAGTTGCACCAAGAATATAAAAAGTTGATTATAATGTTTACTTAAGTGTGTCAAACCAACACAACAGGATGAAAAATATGATCAAAATTGACTTTGATACTTAATTCTCTATGCATAATAAATCAAAACCCCACATTTCAAAAGGCATCTTTCAACATAATCAGGTCAACAACCTCTTAGCCAGACCCAAGATCAGTAAACAGATACTACTTCAATGCAGACAGTGAGAGAAACTGCATATGTGTACACCTAACACCTTTAAGACACATATACACATGTATATAGTATACATCGCAGATGCAAACAATGGGATAGACAAAGAGAAAGAACACTGTGAATATATTGCATCTTTATTTAGCACCAAGGGAATAATGAATACCACCACAATGTTGTTCCAACTCTGCTATGGTCTGCCAAAAATAGATGCGGGGGCCGGCCGCAGCAATAACAAGTGAATACTAATATTCAGAAGCAGTAAGCTGTTCAATTGTCACACTGGGTATAATCCAAAAAAACCTCCTAATGCTAACAGATCTAGGCCATATTCAGCTGCCTCCTGTTGCTTGAGGGTGAAATTACCAGGGGCATCATGCTCCTGGCAATGTAATTGATTTCTAAGATTTACATATCAGCCAGGTTTCAGAACTCAGCATGTTCTGGCTTATATAGGTGTATTTACTTTATTCTCTAAACAACTGTACTGTCAAACCGTACACAAGCTGCTTTAAAAAAAAAAAAGTTAGCAGAGCAATGAGCAGGTAGAGCGAGGTTATAAAAAATGGCAACAAGAGCAAGTAACTTCAGTCAGGAATAGGCATATTTTGGTCATGCTTTTGAGTTTCGCCAGTTCAATTTTTATTTTCTTACTGCAGAAACAGCCAGGTGTTATAGCCAGTCAATTATAGCACAAAGAACTGATGCAAAGTGTACGTGCCAAAACCCTGGCGGACTCGTAGCAATGGGCTGAGAGATTAGGACACACATAACTTTGACAATAAAAACTTTAGTTATTTGCGATGAGTGTTGAAATTGAGTTTGGTGTTTCCATTACACCAGTGCTCTAAAATGAAGAGCTTTTCAGCTCTGGCAGCAAAAGCCATTCGCAGCATACTGAGCAAGTGTTTCTGGGGTGTAAAAAGAGCTAAGGTCACTTTGAAAAGAACACTGTGTCCTCCATCTCTTTTGTTCTCCCTTTTCCTTTCTGTTTACTCCTGCTCTGAGCAAGGAGAGGGCAAAGAGGTACACATCACAACCATCAGCAGAGCTAAGCACTATCACATCACAGGAGCAGCAAACCCAACCAGGACTCATGGGTATTGTGTGCCCACATGAAGGCTCACCAGGAGCTGTGCACACAAACCCACACCCATAAAAATACACAGGTAGAAGAGCACACAGATAAACTTCAAACCAACCCCAACCATTGTATCGTCTAATTAGACAAGCCATACTTGAGCTTTCTCACCTTTTCTACTGACTATTCTGTTAACATAGGACACAACTACATTACTACACATCAGTGAATCTTCTAGGTCGTTCCTCTGAGGCATAAAACAAAGCAGTGCTAAAGTAAACATTTGCACAAGTGTTCATCTGCTTGATATTGGCAATCATTCGACTTCATTCACACCTAGAGAAATCACCTGGTGGTGAGTGGGTGCTTGTGAGTGTAGCCAGCATGACATATTTATAGCTAAGTAAAAACAAGAGCAGACTGTTGCTTTGATTGTCTTGGGATTCTGCATGGCTGCATCGTAACTATATTCCCACCTACAGCTTTCATGTACTGCTTTCTTCCCATCCCGCCTGCCTTTACCTACTGCATCACTGCAGGGCATCACAACATGCACAATTTGGCACAGCTACTGAAACACTCCAGTGTTATATCAACTGTCAAACACATCAGAAATTCTTTAGAAGTTTTAAGCAAGTAAAAGGTTTTCAAAGGTAAAGGAACAGAGTCTGTAGCATATACACAAGTGTGCTATCTTTATCCCATCAGGGCTCTCCTACTGCACAGTTTGAAACAAGATTAAAATGCCGTTGCAAAGACATGCTCTCAATTGTGGGAGAACAGAGGCCATGCAGAATGAAAATAAGAATGAAGAAAAATGAGAAATGAAGTATAACCCTCTTCTGACAGTGTGCACTGGAGTATGAAATCTTCCTTGGGAGTAAAAAGTCTCACTGATATGGGCAAATCTTAACAAGATAACAAGTCACAGTTATACTACCAACCAGCATAACTTATACACATCATGACAACCATGAAAATCACTCATCAGCAAGGAACACCATGGATACTTGCTTGCTGTCTTTCCTGTGACCCAAGATGTTTTGGTCTTCCCCCAAACTTTGCTACTTTGAATCTCACCTCTGTTTGGCACTCAGCTCTGTATGATCACTGAAGCATTTCTGCAGTGTAGCCACTCTAAATCTCTTTGGCCTTGTGCCCCCTTTGTCTGCTGGCAGAAGCACAGCTTCCCTCCAGAGATCTTCACACTCCAATCCCTACATGAAAACATATGCTGTTATCAAAGCCCTGCTGATTCCCCATGGCATGCATTCATGTGTGATGTTTTTGAGGCAGTCTGCAGCGTAAGGGAGTGAGTAGGAGTTTGGCTTAATGTGTGTGGCTATATATTTGAAGGTGTGTGTGTGTGTGTGTGTGTGTGTGTGTGTGTGTGTGTGTGTGTGTGTGTGTGTGTGCGTGCGTGCAGTTGTACGTACAGTATTTGCGAGCTTACGGTTTCAAAGCAAGCAAAGAAATCTGAAATCACTGTAAAAATGGGAAATGGGGGGTGTTTAGTGTGTGGTTAGGTTGTTGGTATAGCTACAAAACAAGACAAGAACAAACCAGGAGAGACAGGTTGGCCGTGAGGTAGAGAGACTGAATGATAACCCAAAAGGCTTTAGATTTCAGCCATGCCACTGAAGGGCTGGTGTATTTCTGCTCTAAAATTATGACTGTGATCAGAAACTCCTCAACATTCTGCAGAGTTAACCCAGCCACTGGCAAAAATCTTCAAGGGGCCATGAGATAAATGCTTGGCAATGAGCCTAACAAAGCAGTTTAACTATGTTTTAAAAATGAAATATATGTTAGCAGTAGTTATTATAATCAATACTGAGGAAAAGGTGAAGTAAGGTAAATTTGCTAGGTGTGTTACTTCCAGATTTTATTTGATATTAAGCATTTGCCTAACAATATTTAACAGTTTTCATGTACATTCAGTTCTTTGGGTAAACCTGTTCAACTGCTCATTAATGCAAATATCTAATCAGCCAATAACATGGCAGCAACTCAGTGCATTTAGGCATGTAGACACGGTCTAGATGACCTGCTGAAATCCAAACTGAGCATCTGAATATGGAAGAAAAGTGACTTTGAACATGGCATGGTTGCTGGTGCTAGATAGGCTGGTCTGAGTATTTCAGAAACTGCTGATCTACTGAGATTTTCACACACAACCATCTCTAGGGTTTACAGAGAATGGTACGAAAAAGAGAAAATATCCAGTGAGCAGCAGTGCTCTGGGTGAAAATGCCTTGTTGATGCCAGAGGTCAGATGAGAATGGCCAGACTGCTTCAATCTGATAGGAAGGCAACAGTAACCACTTGTTACAACTAAGGTCAACAGAAAAGCATCTCTGAATGCAAAACACACCAAACTTTGAAGGAGATGGACTACACCAGCAGAAAACCACACCAGTGTTGCTCCTGTCAGCGGAGAAGGAAAGTGAGGCTACAATTCAAACAGGTTCACCAAAATCTGACAATACAAGATTGGAAAAACATTGCCTGATCTGGTGAGCCTCGATTTCTGCTGCAAAATTCAGAATGTAACAGAAACAAAATGAAAGCATAGGCCCAACCTACCTTGTAACAATGGTTCAGGCTGGTGCTGGTGTAATGGTGTGGGAGATATCTTCTTAGCACACACTAGGCCCCTTAGTCTGCAGTCTACTTGAGTATTGTTGCTAATCATTTCCATCCCTTTATGTACCCATCTTCTGATGGCTGCTTCCAGCAGGATATGCAACATGCCACAAAGCTCAAATCATCTCAAACTAGTTTCTTGAACATGACAATGTGTTCACTGTACTCAAATGGCCTCCACAGTCACCAGATCTCAATCCAATACAGCACCATTGGGATGTGGTGGAACAAGAGACTCTCATCATGGGTGCATGACCGACAATACTGTAGCAACTGTGTGATGCTATCATGTCAATATGGACCAAAATCTGTGAGGAGTTTTTCCAGCACCTTCCTGACTCTGTGCCATGAACAATTTAGCCAGTTCTGAAGGAAAAATAGGGTCCAACCCAGTACAAGCAAGGTGTACCTAATAAAGTGGCTGATGAGTGTATATATCAGTGCAGCTCAAATGTAGAACCTACTCATATTAACAATGTAAATGTATCACAGGCCATGTGCCACACTCTGTTGTGATCAAGAACTACAATAGAGAACTGGTAACTGTCGACTTACATGATGCACATTGTAAAATGTATAAGGTTAAATGTAATTTAACATAGGTAGCTTAGGCACAGGCTAAACAACATCATCTGCATATAATAAATACCTACATTTAATTAATATTCACCTTATATAAATATAAAACACATAAATTATATGTATTTGTCCAAACTACATGTCCTGTTCTAAAAAAATCTACTGAATTTACGGTAAAATACGGACAGCTGTGGTTCTCAGAATTTCACCGTGAAAAATACTGAGACAATGTGTTAGACATTACGGTACTTTTATAATCATCCAGGCTACAGCAGGTTAGTATCTAATAACACTGTCTTTGCCAGTCATTTTGTAATTTTAACATACTCTATGTTACTCTAGCTACAGGTTGTTACTGTCATTCTAAGCACCTGTAAATTAATATTAACACTGGCCATTTCAAATTCCAGTGCCAGCTAGAATCTGGAAAGCAATAGCTTTAGTTACCTGAAGGCACTTTTATAAAGAGAGAGAAAAAGTAATTTTTAAAGTAATCACTGTGTTAGTTTACTGAATCCTTTCACTGCAGCTGAGGAGAGAAACATGTTGTTTTTTTTGTTTTTTGTTTTTTTATTGAGAATAAAAATAAACAGTATCCAACCAAAGACGCTGATTCAGTTATCATCTGAAACCACATTTCTAATCAACTGGCTGGCTCAAGGAGCTTAACACATTCACCTTGGCTGCCAGTAACAGCTCTGATTCATCCCCTACATACCCAAAGAATGCTTACTCACACATACACAAAAATTCTCATGTGCGCAAACATGCACATGCAGATAATACGAAATATTAACAATATACAGTAAATATATTTTTTCATGTTTTATTTGTGTGAATTGAAATCGTTTGTGGTTACAACCTCACGCTCATGTTGCCTTTCACTTTGTCTCAAACACACACTAACAGGCATGCAGCATTTAAAAGGTGTGCTTGGGAAGGGTCATAATAGCCTTCAGCTCCTAAATGCGCCTAAAGCTTGTGTCCACAAAGCAAGAGTGGCAACATTCATTGAGCTGATAAAGGAAAACTCTGACAGCAGGCCATGAGTGACACTGGAATAGGTATGGGAATGAATTTGAGATGCTGCCATGGTTTTTTTTCCAAATGTGTTTTCACTTCAAAGAGGCAAAGCATGATCCTGCCAAAATCAGCCAGGCTGACCAGAAGTGTAATCTCTTGCAGCCATGCCCATGGCTCAAATGATGAAGGCCTGAAGAAATTCTCATGATAAAACCTGGCAAATGAAGCCTTGAGGTGATATAAAGGCAGCTGTGACTGCAGTGGCTCTGATACACTATAGTGTATCAGAAAAATGTGACACTATACACAGGAATGTATACTATACTATACTATACTATACTATACTATACTATAATATTTCTGTATCTTTTCCAAGTCAACACAGTTTCAGTTGATTTATTTGTAGAAGAAATTCATAAATACATAAAATGAAACCATAGACCATAAAATTCTTACTGGTTTTACCATTTAAGTAAATTTTCATTTTATGTTTAAGTGTCCTGCTGCAAGAAGTAACTGATCACATTAGCCCACTCATGAGTGACAAATAAATGTTATTGCTGCATAAGTCAACTTGCCCAGTGTGGCCAAAATTCCGAAACTGCCAAGCATCTCTGATCAGTTATCTGTGCTAGGAAATGGGCTGCCTGCTGTGTGTGGTACCACTCTGAATTTAGTACATTGCATAACATGCTGGCATGATGTTTCATAGAAAATTAGAAATGGCATCTGAAGAGCATTGCATTCACAGGTGCAAATAAAATGGAAACATGTATCTGAAAGTAATTATTCCTTTTGTTATTAAAGATGTCATAGAAAAGAAAAATTCAGAAGAAAGGACCCAAAGAAAATAAAGTCTGTGCACCTTGGACACAACCTTCAAAATAAAATATTCACTTCTGGCTCAATTAAAAAAAAAAAGATGTACAGTATTTTTCAAAGAAGAGCTTGCAATACGATGGCCATATCATGATGTTCATTTTAAATATGCAGCCTTGAAAGCAAAACAGTCACATTTGAACAGCTGTATAATTTTTATTTTCTAAACTCTGCTCACTTTAATTTAATAGTTTATGAAGCTTGTGCTGTTAAGTTGTGTGCAGAGGTACTCTCTTAATAAGTTAGTCTGCCTGTACTTTTCTGTATGTGTGTTGTTTATGTGAGTTTCTCTAGAATGCTTTGAGAACATTTCATAGAAGCTGAAGTAGCCACACTTTAACTCCTGGTCTCAGCTTGATGATTTCAGTCTCCAGCAGGAAGAGATGATGTCTCCCACTGAGCGTGTGAATTAGGGAAGCCGGTGTTGACATACTGTAGCTGCTGGTTGCTTCAGGACACAGCCAGATCCACTCTTGTCTTTTAGAGAAAGGCTGCCAGTTGAATGGCAGTCATTTCAGTACAGGCCAGGTTTTAATGAAAGTACATGTGTATATTTGTTAACACAATTAGACAGCTGGAGATTTGTTGATTTAAATGCACTTTCTAATCAGACAGCTTCTAATAGAAAATCAAGCTATGCAATGTCTGAAAGCTTTGACTGAGGCTGAACAAGGTCAAGAAGAGATGGATGATTTCATTCTTTAACAAGACTAAATGAATAAGAGCAATGCTAGTAACCTCACTGGCTTGAGTTGTTTCATGGGATCATAGTCTACCTATGTATTTAGAAATCAGCTGGTTGTGATATGAATTTCAAAACCAATACACAGAAATGCTGCATTGAAGCAATCTGTTGTGGTGCACTGTGCAGGGGGATATGCTGTGGAGTGCACAGTAGATTTCTTGACGGTCCCCCAGCTTACGAATGTGGCTGGTTTGTCGATGGATCCCAGTACCTCACTGCGGCCAAATGTCTTTAGTGACGGGGGTGAGTGAGGCCCAGAATAGTCAATTAAAGGAAGTATTGTGTAGCCAAAAATGTTTTTGTGTTTGTTTCCAGTCACTTAAATTTAACTGTGGCTTGAAAAACAGCTTAAAATTTTTTAAAATACATTTATTAAAAGAACAGATCCCACCCAAACCTGATAGCCATAGTACACTGCAGACCCAGCCACTCAACAGAGAACTCCAAATACCTGGACTTCACAGAGGGCGAATCTGAGATAGTTCAGAATGAATGGGGCCCTATGGAGCTGTAGCCCAAAATGTACATAAATTTTCACTTTTCTTTTTATGAATAGATACAGTTTGATTTTCATATTTTTTTTTACAGGTTTTGACTCTAGTAAAATACCTTTCTGTACCTATTCGGGACATCCAAGTCCAATAAGCTCCTTTATGGAATCTGCCATTTTGATTTCAGGCATCAAAGGACCAGCAGAAGAAAATTTCCAACAGCAGCCTCGTAAAAGCAGTCCCCTTCGACTATCACAACTAGCTGATTGTGGTGTAACTAGACTTCTAACATCTAGTGACTGTTTGTAAATGGGTGCAGGGACTGTCTAAACCCTTAGCGGACCAATCAGCATTCATTAGCAGAATGCCAGCAATTTATAGGCAAAATTAGGTTCCTTATAAGAAAAACTATCTACTTAAGTCTCATAATACTTCATTTTGGACATACTGATGTGGCCCTGTCTGATATGCAGACCATTCCTGTACAATGGAATTAATAGGAAGTTGAATGGCTCTCCTTGATAGACCCTGGTGGTAGTTTCTGCTGTAGAGTACATTAACAATGCTAGATTTTTAAGATCTTTACAATGATAATATTTAAAAGTCTAAACTCTAGTGAGAATTCATATGCTGTATAGATCCCTTACATGTATTTGAAAAAAACAAAAAATATATGTGCAATAATCTAATATTAGCCAGTATGTTTTGTTTCTGGACATTTTCATCTAGTTCTAGCTGGATCTGCATTTACAGCTTTGCAAAGAGTAGCTGAGTATCATCTTCAGCCGCTCTTTGCAAAGCTGTGCTCCACTTTCCATTTCAAGGCCAATTCAATAATTCACATCTATATATCTATATGGAGTGGAGTAACATTTTCTTCATCAGCTAAAGCCTGTGAAGTCTAAAACCCCCTGCAGATAAATCATGTGTAGTTCAAAATTAAGGACCATGCTGATTGGCTCATATCCTCAGGACACGATGCAGAAACCACCAATTGACCTTACAGTTTGTCAAATTCCAAATACAAGCCTGCATATTGTAATACAATACAATTCAGTTTTATTTATATAGCGACAAATCACAACAGTCACCTCAAGGCACTTTATAGTTTAAGGTAAAGACCCTACAATAATACAGTGAAAACCCCAACAATCACACAACCCCCTGTGAGCAAGCACTTGGTGATAGTGGGAAGGAAAAACTCCCTTTTAACAGGAAGAAACCTCCGGCAGAACCAGGCTCAGGGAGGGGCAGCCATCTGCCGCAATTGGTTGGGGGTGAGGTGAGGGAGACAGGACAAAAGACACACTGTGGAGGAGAGCCAGAGATTAATAATAACTCATGATTAAATGCAGAGTGGTGGATAAACACATGGTGAGTGAAAAGAGGTGAGAGAAGAAGAAACACTCGGTGCATCATGGGAAGCCCCCAGCAGTCTAGGCCTATTGCAACATAACTAAGGGAGGATTCAGGGTCGCCTGATCCAACCCTAACTATAAGCTTTATCAAAAAGAAAGCCTAATCTTAAAAGTAGAGAGGGTGTCTGTCTCCCAAATCAGAACTGGGAATTGCATAGAGGAAACTGACAGCATTTACTGTACAAGCTGGAAACCAGTAACTAATTAGTTCATTATTACATTGAGGACAAGCTGAAATGCTTGTCCAAAAAACAGTAGAGAATGTGAGACACTGACAGAGCAACATAGGGACTGAATCAGAGAGGCAGAAGGGATGTGGTCCAGAGCAGGGGAGGAAAGAAAGAAATGCTGTCCATGCATTAAACCAGCTGACTCACCTCTATTCTTTCAGCTACTGCTAATTCGGCCTATTCAAAGCTGGCTTATGGTAACAAGGCAATCTGGGAGATAACTGTGGAAATCACTGGCATTGTTAACCCCTCTTCCCCCTCTATTCCTCTGCTCTCTTCTAGCCACCATAACCCCTTCTCCACTCTCACGTCCTCTCTTTACTGACACTTTCTTTAAGCATTAAAAAATATGCCCACATTGCTATGTGGACAAAACGATCACCGTTTCACTGGTGTTTATTTATGGTTCTAGTTCACAAAACTACAAGCAAATAGCTGCACATGAACTTCTTCTGATCCTAGGCCTTTCCCATAAGAACCCTGCATGTATCCACTTCATTTCACGCAGTGCAGCAAGACCCGCCACTCTCTGGCTGTTACTATGGGGATGCCAGCCGGGCCAAAACAAAGGCAGAACAGAAAATAAGCAGCCTGAGACAAGAGCCACTGGCAGAGCTCTGACAGCCAAATCTGGCTTGGCTGTAGAGGCTAGAACCACCTCTCTCTCTCTATTTCTCTGTGTCCCTCATTCTGAAGTGTTTATTCCCAGACAAATATTGATTTAGAAGAATATATTGGAGTTAGGTATTGAGATGAAGGGGAGAGAATTCACTGGCTTCTAAAGTGGACGGGCTCTGT
Source organism: Heterochromis multidens (assembly GCA_015108495.1). NCBI lineage: Eukaryota > Metazoa > Chordata > Actinopteri > Cichliformes > Cichlidae > Heterochromis > Heterochromis multidens. The sequence continues at coordinate 3,261 of VUQS01055296.1, read as the reverse complement.
AAGGGTATTTACACTTGCTTTGATGAAGTTGAGCGTTGAGTTGACCAGTAGCAGAGCCTCTGGTCTTATCAGAAAAAAGTACCAATGCTGATCTATGCTTGGCATCCTGGGAAAGACAGAAAGAGATCAACTGCTAAAAGGCAACTTGAGAACTTTTAAAATGAAGTAAGGTCACCTAAGGGTGGGCAATCTGACAGTGTTATATTGTGGACAGTTCAGGGAATTGTAAAGATTGAATCATGAAATAAATAAATAACAGCACTTTCCAAACTTCTTTACTCTGTACTGAGATTGGTCGTGACACAATAAACATTGCACAAAGTGGGCCAGCATCCTGACAGAAAAGTCAGAACACTTCTGATGCCAACTTTCTCAATAAAATCATCACTTACCCACCACTATGATAGTCATCAAACATGACCTCCTTGATGGCCACATCCGGCCCATGCATTTGAAACATAAGAGCAGGACTGCCTGATGTTCTCAAAACCTCCAATGATTTTAGAAACCAACACAGCAGCAACTTTCCTCAGAGGCTTCTCAACACGTTTCAGTGTAGGAATTGCGTGTTTTATGTACCTTATTTTATGCACAGAATTCAAGAAAAGGCCACTAAAACTGTCAGCTGAATCTGCCATCCCATTATTCTTACCTGCACATAGAAATGTTGAAAAAAATACTAGTAGGCATATTTTTTTCCTTGCTTTATACTGTATATCCCTGTTAAAATGATATTTAATAATATAAATTGTGATCTATGTACATGAATTACATAAAAATCTTTTAAAATATGTACAAAATTAATATAAATGTGACGTTGTCACGATAGTGTCATGGTGCCACCCACCCGATGGTTTGGCTGCTAAGCTGTAAAGAGTGCAGCCCGCAGGTATGATATATTACCCTTCAAGAAATGATGTGGGAAATGGTAAAAGACGCCAGAGCGAGTGGTTGGCAGGGATTTTCAAGATCACAGGGCAACTCTTTCCCTCTTTCGGAAGACACCATCACTTTTGTGTTATGTCTTGTCAACTAAATATTCAATTGTCAGCGTAGCGAGAAACCGTGACTCAAGATCAAATGCTGCACAAGCAGCCCAAACACCAGGAGTGAAGATGGGGAGAGCTGGAGCTAAGCATCGACATGTCTGTGGTGAGGGTCGTTTAACCAGTGAGACCTGAGCCTCCAAGGTAGCGCCACACTCCTTCATATAGCTGGTGGCCAAAATCTTTGAATGTGGTATGTGCAGCACCACATTCTGGACCCCCCCTAGACTGTCACTAAATGATGAGCTCACTGATCAATAGCAGAGTGTTTCACTAACCATCACAATAGCTTTTTCTCAAAGATTTAAACTTTAACAGTTTTGACCAAAATGATGCATAATTATCAGCAATTCACAGTATTTTTTTCTTTCACTCTCTCAAACACACATATTTGAAGTTTTAGTAGGTCTGTTTTTTTTAAACCACTCTAAAGTAATCTGTAAATTGTATGTTTTGTACATTTTTTTGTATTTTTTCCATTCCAATAAATAATAACACTGCCATCACCGATTTAAGTACTTCTGGTTTTTTGAGTCACACAAGGTCTCTGTCTGTTTTTAAACCCTTTATCCTTCTGCAAAATCTGCCACACTGGCACATTATCACTTAAGCTGCAGTAAAACCAACAGAAAACACACACACACAGTAATAAAGAGTCAGCCACAGTGTAAAGTGTCACACTGCCCATAGCAAGCTGAGGGACTAAATATCCATATTATTTTAAGCTTCTGAAAAAAATACTTCCCTATACTAACATAATTAATAATGATGTTTTTATTCAAATACAAATCAGTTAGTTTGAAAAAATATTTGTTTTTATTCTTCATTAGATATTATAAATAAACATGAAACATGAATGGACTTGGGCAAGATATAAATATTTCATTTGAATTTCAGGCCAATGAGGACAATGACAAACACTAAAGAACAGGTGACAGGAACAGGTCCAACTGCATCACAAAGACCAATCCTGTTCAACAGGCCGACAGGTGTCAGGAAGAGAAGACCATATAAGGAAAACAAGTATCTGAAGGTGGGTGCGGTGGAAGTGAACAAATGTGAACAATGAACCTGTAGGTTACACTTTGCTTACTTGAATATCACCAACAAAAAGCATTTTCACATCTTCCTTCAGCTTGTACCAGCAAGACCAGTTCTCAATAACAAACACTGCTTTGTGCAGAAGAACACACAAGACACTAAGCACTAAAAAATGTTGCAGAAAGTCATCTAAGGATTTATGATTGAATGATTATTCTTGCTGGCTTTCTGTTACCTTCCGGATATTAAAAGGGAATAACAGCCACCAGGTATCTCTATCTTCTCATGAATTACTAGGAAAAAAAAAACACATGAGATCTCATACCAGAATCAACAGAGCTAATTTTGCACCTTTCATACAATTTGCCTCATGAATAAACCTGCTGAGTAATTTTCAATAGCCAAAAGGCATTCTGACAGGAGATGAATGTACTGCACTTCAGAAAATAACTAATTGCAGGGTGTAATAAAATTACCACCTTGCGGTTATATATCTCCACAAATTAGTCAAGCCAAGTTTACATCCATTTTTTAACATGGATGCTATTTTCTGTAAAAATTCTAACACAAATTTTGTGATATAGGGGTATATAAGTAAAATTATACTAAAATAACTTTATTAAGCTTTGTTGTTCTTGCTGTGCAGTGTGAAGTAACAGTATAAGTAACTTTATTCAATTCACTTCACTTCAATTCAATTTTATTTATATAGCGACAAATCACAACAACAGTCACCTCAAGGCGCTTTATAGTTTAAGGTAAAGACCCTACAATAATACAGTGAAAACCCCAACAATCACACAACCCCCTGTGAGCAAGCATTTGGTGATAATGGGAAGGAAAAACTCCCTTTTAACAGGAAGAAACCTCCGGCAGAACCAGGCTCAGGGAGGGGCAGCCATCTGCCGTGACCGGTTGGGGGTGAGGTGAGGGAGACAGGACAAAAGACACACTGTGGAGGAGCCAGAGATTAATAATAACTCATGATTAAATGCAGAGTGGTGTATAAACACATGGTGAGTGAAAAGAGGTGAGAGAAAGAGAAACGCTCAGTGCATCATGGGAAGCCCCCAGCAGCCTAGGCCTGTTGCAGCATAACTAAGGGAGGATTCAGGGTCACCTGATCCAGCCCTAACTATAAGCTTTGTCAAAAAGGAAAGTTTTAAGGCTAATC
>VUQS01055295.1:12507-26741 GCA_015108495.1 Heterochromis multidens | reverse complement strand
GTCTCATTGTTGCCCCTCTAGTGCACTTGTTGTTAATCTCATTAACACCAAAGCAGCTGAAACTGATTAACAACCCCCTCTGACACTTAACTGACCAGATCAATATCCCAGAAGTTTAACTGACTTGATGCTAAACTCTGATTAAAAAGTGTTCCTTTCATTTTTTTGAGCAGTGTGTAATATGGCAATGTAGAGCATGTATTACGAAAAGGGAGTAAGACATAAGACTGCTTTGACATTTGACTACCATCAAATGTCAAATTGCTGGTGTAGTTATCAGAGATTAGGGATTAATTAAAATGTTAATTCAGCATTTAAAATAGTTTAATGTATTAAAACATCCATTTTCATTACAAACACTTCTAGTCATGTACAGAAATGTCATATGCATTAGGTAAAACAAAGCACTGTTCACTCTTGATGCATACTCAATAATCCAGGTAAAAGAATCCTAAAAAGTTGAATCTGTTCATCTGGACGTAGCGATTTTTTAGTGGGAGAAACGTTTCGTCACCTTCTAGTAAGAAGGAGACTGAAGAAGTTACTAGAAGGTGACGAAACGTTTCTCCCACTAAAAAATCGCTACGTCCAGATGAACAGATTCAACTTTTTAGGAAAGCACTGTTCAGGCAAATCTTTTTTTTTTTTTTTTTACATGGGCTGGTCACTGTTTGGTTTAGCCTTTCAGAATAAAAACAGTTCACTGTCTGATAGTCAAGTAAAATCAAGTCAAATTTGAAAAATTTCTAATTTATGCCTTCTGGCTTAGTAGTTTATGCATTAACAGTCTGGGAAGCAGCTTTACTACTTCTTCTTAAACAGCCTGTACTAGATAAGGCAAAGAACCACACACTCAACTGTCTATAAAAATGTTGCTTTTCTAATTGAAGTTGTTGTCGTTTTTTAATGCACTTGTTGTGTTGCACTCCCAGGTTCTAGCAACGTCGGGGATGCACTCCTCTTCCTTTGCACTGTCATTTGGTGGAAACCCTCTCCACTGTAACTGTGAGTTACTCTGGCTGCGAAGATTGAACAGAGAGGATGACCTGGAGACATGTGCCACACCCCAGCACCTGTCTGGACGATACTTCTGGTCCATCCCTGAAGAGGAGTTCCTCTGCGAGCCTCCACTCATCACCAGATACTCTCATGAGATGAGGGTCCTTGAAGGCCAGAGAGTTGCTCTCAGGTATCAGTTCTTGTTCAAGAATGATGCACACAACATCAGAGACAGACAGAAACATTACCAACGACTTTACAGGACAAAACTAAATCAAGACAACAACAGGTCTGAGAGATGATGATTACTTCATTTGCATATATATTGGTTACATACTTCTACTCATAATAGATGTTATGTTTCCAGATATGGAAATATGATGAAAAAGGGAAAATGGTCAAAAGAAAATCAAGATGTTATTATCCCCTTTCCTCGATTCTGTCTCATCATCAGTGCCATATACAAGGTATAGATGGACAGCATGGGTCAGCCTATTAAAATGTTTAATCTTTTGTAGTACATATTTTAATTCATGAAACTTCAAAAAGTGAGGAAAGTGTGAGATTATATATTTAGGTGTTGAAAAGAGATGTATTACACATTACATGTTGCTTCCCCCCCAAAAAAAAAAGATTATTAAAAATTATTTTACACGCTATTCATTGCACTATTTATCGTTTCCTCGATTTATCATTTGCCTCTGAGGTGGACTGTCACATAATTACCAGTTAACTATCTAAACCTTATAGAGAATATGTCAAATAAATCAGCACAAATCAATATTAATGCACTTTGATGAACTTCACTGAGATCTACAAATCTTTACCCTTCAAAAGTTCTGGGGTTAAGGTTAATACAACTGAAATGTATGTGCTTGTGTCACTTTCATTTCACTTTTTCACTTCAAATAAACTACACATCCTAGGAATTAGAGCCCTTTTCAGTTCACTTCTGACACTATCAACCATATGTGGAGAATGTATAGTGTGAGTCTAGCTGAAAATTTGCTTTCCTTAGCTCTTATTCTATAACTTTTGCAGCACTTCACAGTAATTACATCACATACAGACAAAGGAAAGGCTAAATTACCCTGACAAATTTGCTCCTCACTTTGATTGCTTCTAATTTTGATTGCTTAAAACTAGGCCTACTTTGTTTTGCAACCATTTCTGTTAGATGAAATACGGTATTGTGAACATTCTCCAACTCTTTCTTTTTAGGGTAATCCATGTCTCACCCTCAGGAAAATACTACTTTATCATAAAGTTATAAAGTAGTATTTTCACTCAGTAATTTCAGACCAAAACCAGGCATTTTTAAATGTCACTATGTCACTATAGAATTTTCTTTCAGTTATAATTAAATAATAATTTTATTTATCCAAAACCTTTTTAATATAAAAGTACATATAACTGTACAAACTACTTCTACCTTTTTTCTCTGTGCAAAATACTAATCCATTATTAGCTAACCTCTTCTTTATCTGTAGTATTTTGTTCTGCAGAATGTGCATGCAGCGAAAGTCCACTTTTAGTACAAAGGCTATGGTGTACTCTAATTCAAATTAATGTGCTCTGTCGACATAGTAGATGAGGTTCAGACTCTTTTCCCTTTCACCTAAGTCTCGGAGGAAAGGTAGCGGGATTCCAGGAACCATTAAGCATTAAGCTCTGCTTTTACTGTACAGTTGTCCCTGTTCTGTCAAGTTTCAAGCCACTGGTTTTGTGTCTTTTAAGGTGTAAGGCAAGAGGTGACCCAGAGCCAGCCATCCACTGGATCTCTCCTGAGGGTAAACTGGTGTCTAATTCCTCCAGAACACTGGTCTACGCTAACGGAACTCTGGACATCCTCATCAGTACTGTGAAAGACACTGGCTCGTTCACCTGCATCTCCTCCAACCCCGCTGGTGAAGCTCACCAGACAGTGGATCTGGTTATTATAAAACTCCCCCACATTTCCAACAACACAAACAACATCCAAGAGCCTGACCCAGGATCGTCGGACATTTCCACGTCAACCCGAGGTGGCGCCAACGGGAGCAACGTGACTGGTGATGTGAAGGGTGGTGTGGATAAGAGGGTGGTGACAGCTGAGGCCACATCATCAACTGCACTGATCAAGTTCAACTTCCAGAGGAATATACCAGGAATTCGGATGTTCCAGATACAGTATAATGGAAGTCAGGATGACTCACTGGTTTACAGGTAACTTTAACAGCATCAGTGCATGACATTCATTACACAGAGTGAGATGGTTTAAACAGTGGAAACTGAACCATGAAGTGGCCTATGCAGAAGTAGAGAGTTACAGTCTGAACTGTATAGATTAAATGACATTAGATTAGATGCAGCTGCAAAGAACTGAGTATATAAGGCATTTGGGCACTGACATACTTACAAGGTTTATGTATGTGCACTGCATGGTGACTATAACGGAGTTATTTGTCCATTCCAAGTGTGCTAATAGGGCACTATGAAGAAAGTACATGGGCCCTGAAAGGGATGCATGCGGGAGTTGTAAGGTCACTATAAAAGCACTATGAAGTCTCTGCATGAGCTAGAAAGTGAGTAAGAGGTTCACACATGGGTAAAACAAGGCTATGAACATGGAAATTATACCTTAAAATACCAAAAGAAAAATTGGCAAAGAAAAATATTTATTTACCAATTCTATTTGATCATGAAAATGATGATTTATTCAGTGTGATTTGTTTTTTTTTCATCCTACACACTTCCTTGTCAGAAATATGCATAATTAATCCTAATATGGAAGACTCTAAGCATGGGTTTTACCAGAGCATATGTACAGACAATCCATCATTGTTTACTGCCTTACAGGACAGACAAAAAGTTCATATCAGGACAAGTTAGACTAACAAGCATATGAAACGGGGATGGAAAAAATGTTCATCCTCATCTCAAACCCTGGCAAACTAACACAACACAGTCCAGTCTGCTGACTCAAACAGGATGGCCTTGACAGGGAGAGCTCTGCTGGCCTTTCTTGACTTTTGCTGTTTGCACAGGATTACACAGATTAGATCAGTCTCACAGGGAATGATTGTTATTTGAGCCAAATATTTACTCCAGTGAAATGGGGGGAGAGGGAATTAAACACCTCGAGCTTCCATCGGGAAATATGTCTTTCATATCACTATTAATCCCTACACATACTTTCATCAATATGCATCATCATCAACAGGAACTCGAGGAACACCGGCAATGACCGCCTGGGTCATAATGATAATGCCATTGGTTGCTAGGAAAGTCTTCTGTGAGGACTGATCTTTCAGTTGTGATCATTGATCTAAAGGTCTGTGGATTGGAATCTCATGCTGTTATTTGGCATGCATATTATTCCTAATCTCTGTTCATAATTCATCACCCATAAACGCTATTCAGAAAGTGCAACATACAGAGACGGTGCCATTTATAGCTGTCTGTCTTTTTAAGATAACATTACAGCTTTTTTGTTGCTCTCACTTTGATTCACAGCACAAAGTTTGTGCATTTATACTTTAAATATTACGTTATGTATTAAAAACAAGCAGCTTTCTGTGGGGCCTCAGAGGAGGAGTGATTAGACAGCCTTTCATTTCCCACCCTGATCATTCCTCTCTCTGTTAGATCACTTTTCCTTTCATCCTATCCATTCATATTCCCCACTTCCCCTTACTCTCTTTTTTTCTTTTGTCCAGTAGGAAGTCATTTGTGTATCTGTGTTATTTTACAGTTCCCTTGTATTTAGGTAGCAGATTGATTTCCATTCAATACCTCTGCTGGCACAAAGCAGCAGCCAATTGATTCTGCTTTTTCATTACCTACACATCAAAGACAGAGAAGAGGGACAGAGCGGTAAAAACAGAATAGTAAAAGAGGGAGAAAGAAAAGGATGAATGAAACACGAAGGGCGATAGCAGAAAAAACAAGTGGTGAAAGTAGGAAGGAAAGAGAATGACAGACAAGGGAAATCTGGCCCCACTGTCACAAATGGGGCTCTTACTTTCCAGGTTCAGTGAAAGTTTATTGATTTGCCACAATAGACATCTCTGTGCTTTACTCCCCACCTGCTCAGCATAATGCCTTTGAGTGTTGGATGGGTTCTGTATTTTTCCTTCATACTTCGAATGCAGTGAGTGACGGTTTAAACCTCCACAAATGTGCCCTCTCGGTTATGTTAACCTTATGAACCTGCTAGTTGCTGCATTTTAGTGAAGTAACAGTCATAATACTTGATTCTGTATTGATTTCTGCAGTGAAACCTCACCCACTACTTCTTCCTCAGGGAGATTGGGGCCAGCTGCAGAACGGCACCCTGACAGGGATTCAGTGTCTTGCTCAAGGACACTTTAGACCAGGCAGATGTTTACTGATACAGTACCGCTGTTTTAACACCAATCCTGCTGCTTAAGGATTGTATTTCTATTGCAGAGACAGGCCTCGTCAGTCACAAAAGTAAACCTCTCTTCAGAGCAGCAGTTTCATTCTGGTTTTTATTAACATGAGCAGTTCCTCTGCTTTTAATGTTAAAGAGGTAGTCCACCAAACTGTACAGCTTTCAAGAGACAAATATAAAGACGAATAGTCCCATGTTTGTCTGGCTATATATATATGTCTTTTTTGTAGTATGGGGACATACATTAGAATCTGGAACATGCATATCTCTCAAACTGCAGTCTTCCAGCTTGACCTGATAGTACTTAAATGATGGGATTCTCAGACTTTACAAAGCCCCTCTGAAGCCACTACCACTCCACAGCTATGATGTTCGCAGAGGACATTGTGATCTGTAGGTAAAGTTGGAAGCATTTAGAAAAGAGCCTAGAGAGGTGGAGGTATGCTCTGGAGAGAAGAAGACAGAAAGTCAGTAGAATCAAGACAGAATGCATGCATGTGAATGAGAGGGAGACAGGTAGAAAGGTGAAGCTGCAAGGATTAGAGGTAATGAAGGTAATGAAGGTTTAAATACCTGGGGTCAACCATCCAAAGCAATGAACAGTGCACAAGAGAGGTACGGTGGAGTGGGTATAGATGAGTGTCAGGGGTGATTTGTGACAGAAGGATAGCAGCAAGAGTGAAAGGAAAGATTGACAAGACGCTAGTGAGACCTGCTATGATGTATGGTTTGTATGGTGGCTCTGACAAAAAGACAGGAGGCTGAGCTGGAGGTGGTACAGTTGAAGATGTTAAGATTTTCAGTGGGAGGGACCAGGAGGGACAGGATTAGAAATAAGTATATCAGAGGGACAGCTCAGATTGAACAGTTTGGAGACAAAGTTAGAGAGACAAAGCTGAGATGGTTTGGACATGTGCAGAGGAGGGATTGTGGATATATTGGACCAAGGATGGTGAAGATGCAGCTTCCAGACAGGAGGAAAAGAGGAAGACCACAGAGAAGAGGGTTGGTGTGACAGAAGAGGATGCTAGGAATAGGGTGAGATGGAGGCAGATGGTCCACTGTGGTGGTCCCTAAAGGGAGCAGCTGCAGCCAAAAGAAGAAGAGGAAGAAGTGTGCTTGCTGTGATTAGTAAATGTATTTTATTTAGCATGGGCAGCATAGTGGTTAGTGGTTAGCACTGTTGCTAATGGCAAGAAAGGATTTCTGTGTAGTTTGCAGCCTCCCACTGTTCCTGTGTTCTAACACATACATGGTAGGTTATTTGTTTGAGTATAATTTCTGTAAACATTATTCCCCTACATTATTGTCTAAATGTTGTCCTTAAGCCTTCTCTTCACAGGCAGTTACATACATAATTTTGGTGGAGAGCATAAGAGTCCATAATCCCCTGGATTTATTCCATACCCACCTGAATTATATTGAGCAGTAGGGATCCCAGAAATGCCAGTTGGACCGTAACTAAATTACACATGAATCTGAAAAACATTTCAATGAACTGATTAATGATCTAGTCTCCTAAATAATAATTTAAAAGAAAAAAATATGGTGATTATATACTGTACATATCACAGTTTCCCTTAGCTCAAGGTAACATACTCAACTGTCATCAAAGATGTTATTCAATCAGAAGATATTTAGTTGAAAATGGTTAATGACAAAGGAAACCAGCAAATCTTTACATATTCAAAGATTAAACAAGATTTATATATATAATTTTTTTTTTTTTTTGGACTATATAAGTTTGTCTTTAAAATATGAGTCAATTATCTATCATTTTTTTAGAAGATAACTTCCTCTTTATCTCATATTCTCCAAGATATTACAGAGAATATGACTTTGGCGTTTTCAGTGGGCACTATTACTGAATTCTCAAGCCATTTGAGATCAGTGTCAGAAGAAATAAAGCTGATCAAATTCTGATCCTTCCTTTACTGAGCCTGCTTTCCAGAATTACAGCCCAGCTGTCTTTTACTGGCTATAGATATTTATATCTAAAAAAAAATGTTTTTACATTAGATTCTTTGCACATAACGTAGATTCAGGCAGCAGCTTCTTGGGTTTTTTGGGGGGTTTTTTGCTGCCACTGACTATCACTTTTACTAAGTAACATGACAAATGGTGTCAGCACTAAGTCAGGTCAGCTTTGCTAATTATTGTTTATGTGATGAGAGAAACGTCACTAGAAGCAGATCTAATTCATAAATTGAAACCAGGGCCTCTAGTTTTTAAGTAGTTTGTGGAAAATGAAGGTGTATCACAGTAAGTAGGCAATTTAAATGTGTCTGATATTTATTCAGCATTTAAGTAAATAGGATCACATCACTCTTTATATCTGCAAATATGTTATATCACAGAACTAAGATTAAATATAAACCACGACATTCCTACTGGCTATGGCTCCAACTTGTAATTAATTTTTCCATAGCTTGCTGATACTATCTTTAGAAATGGCAAATTGCATAAACTTCTTTGTTAATCACACACAGTGGCCAAGAAAATAAATTTGGTAGGTTTTCCAGGGAACTTTCAAGACTTTCAAGAGAAGTCTTTTGTCTACCTAAAACTGACATGAATCAACCTTATTTTACAAGGTACTCAAGGCCTTAGTCCAGAGTATCAAGAGCACTACACCACACCATTTAATTCAGGCCACTTTATACTGGAGAACCAATTGAGGCTTCAGTAAAAAACATTCGTAGCACAGTTATTAGGCAGCTATTACATGTTGTCATCCTCTTGTCTCATGGTCTCTACAGCTCTAAACTTAGATTTGTATTTTTCTCCTTTCTCTATTCTTAAACAGACATAACTGCTGGAGGAAGTAAATCATATCTAAGTTTAAGCTGTTAACCTGATATTTCAGGGTCATATCAAGTAAAGAGTGACATTGAGTAAATAATGTGATGACCTTTTACACATGACCAGGGCAGAAGCAGCATATACAGTCTCTGGCCTTTCTACCTCAGTGGTTTTATTGTGCAAGTCCCCGCCACGTCGATGATGATACTGAAACACACAGTGTGTGTCGATATGGACAACTGCAACATGGCCACAAAGTAGAATGCACTCTTATTCCAGTGTAGAACCAATTACTGCACTTAATTAAAGGTTTGGATGAATACAACCTATTATGGGATCTGAGAAAGAATCGATTTGCAATTTATAGGATGAATAGATGTGTTGTTTAGTCAATTAATAGATTTTTACAATTGTGATGGTAAAAGGCCTCTTAAAGACGTGTGCACGGAACATAGCTAGAAATACTGATGAATGCTGCTTTCCAGTGAAGTGGAGTAAGAGCACAAACAAAGATGACAGACAGACAGATAGATAGATAGAGAGAAAGATAGATAGACAGGGGACACAGGGGCAAAAAAGGAATTAGAGATATATTAGAAAAATAAAATAGAAAAACAAATTAAAAAAATAGTGTAAAAAAACTGGTTTGGCTAATAGGAATATTAAATAGTTTATGCTGCATTTAAAGTCTTCTCAAGCTCAAAACTTGACCACAACAATCTTATGGAAAACCTACCGAAACCTGATGTGCATACATTATTTTTTGGAAATGTTTTTAAAAAAAGACAGAAGACACTTGAGCAGAGCCAGATCCATCAATTAAAAAAACAATTTCAAACAACAAATTATATAATTTGATACAGTGCACACTTTGCTCCATTAATATCCACTCAGGTAACAAGCCACTCTGTCTCAGTCCATCCAGTTAAGTCTTGGTTCCTCAGAGCAGAAAAAACCCTAATTTACGTGTCTGCTGTGTTAAAGATATATACTGTTAGCTCATCTCATATCTCTGTGTAAACTAATGTGTGGAGTTGAGAGTAATAACAAGTAGGCTCTTTCATGAGGAAAGAGAAAGTTGACAGTATAGCTAGGAGCAAAACCAAACTGACTTTTGAAAATGACTAAATAAAAGATTGAACTTCTCTGTTTGCCATGTGCTGTATATACCCATAAACTCAAGCCCTGGAGAAGCAGTTTATCTGAAGCTACAACAGGCCTAATGACATAAAGACTTCAAATAGCTGCCAAATCTGAGGTTTTGTTGCATATCAGAAGACATTAACTCAACGTTCACATTCCCTAAGTAATACAGAAATGCACACAACCTCTGTTGTCATCTGCACTGCCATTTGTTCTTTGATTTTATTTTTTTTTTTCAGCTGTTGTTTTCCAGTCCAGCAGATCCATTGAGCTACAGGGGCTGGTTGCCATTTGCCAGAAAAACTACACATCAAGCAAATTGTGTGGCAAGCTTTTTTATGTGACCACACAACAGGGGGTGGGGGATGAATCCAAGCTTTTAAAGAACACATATACTCACTCCCTCCCTTTCTCTCACTCTCTGTACCAGGAAGTACAGTAGTTTATCCTTGCCAGTGGTCCCTATGGCCCAAGTATATAGTAACACCTAGCTCAACTGTGCTTAAGACATGAAAAAGCATCCGCCTTTATCCAGCCGTAATGTTCCAATTCTGATTTTATAGACCCATAAACATATAGCAGGCCTAACGTAACACTCTTATTGCTGTAAGTAGTCTATGGGGTTTTAAGCTAACATAAGTAGTACAAGGGGAACTAGCACAGCAGTGGGGATGAGTCTAAAGGAAAAGAGGCATGATAAAAATGAAACAAGAAGGGGTAGACAAATGGAACATAAAGATTTATATGCCTCTGTGCAGAAGAGAGAGGCTGAAAGGGTAAAACAGTTGAACTGGGGAAAGAGAAGGAGGGAATAAAAGATGGAAAAAGAAAGGATGGAATGATGAAATAAACATGAGGCACATGGGAAAGAGGGTGTGAGAAGGGGAAAAGAAGGATAATATAAGAGCAGTTGGAAGAAAAACGAATGAGCAAACTAAAGTTGGCCAAAAATGAATAGTTTAGGAAAGGTGTAACAAGAAAAAGAAAAAAAGACAACAAAGGGGAAAGACAGGAAAGTGAATGACAAAGAGATACGCAGGGAAGGAGGAATGATGGAAGAGAGGCAGAAGGAAAGGGACAGAAAGAAACCAAAAACATGAAAAAATGTATGGGAGATCAAGAACAACAGATTTAAGAAATAACATTATGCAGGGAGGATATATAGAAACAGCCAGCCACAGCATTAAGGAGATGCAGATGACTCAGCTACGCTGGAAGAATGGAGCTGAGCTGGGCAGGTGGAGGTCTACAGCTTGCAACATATAATGCTGAAACATCTTTCCCACATCTGGGACAGCTTTAGCTGCATGACACTTTGAGATCTACACATAACAGTAATGAGATTCTGAGACTTTTTAAATGAGTTATTTAATAACTTTATTTAATAATACTTTGGTCGCACTGCAGGTTGTTTTTTTATGTAAGTTACTGATTTACTGCAATTGTTTTCGTCACTCTACATATTTCAAATGAAGGCAGCAGTTGTGCATGATTTTATTCACACTTGTGCTCCTTGAGTGTTACAGGAATGCAACAAGCACCTCATTAGGTTGAGACGGCAGAGCAGGATTAACATTCATTTGTGATCATATTTCTGGCCAAATATGAATTTTTTGCTCTCCACTGATGACAGACAGAAATATTTGTCCTGGCTTTTAACTGCTGTATTCACCAGCTAGATACTAACTTTGTCTGCTGTTGGTTCATCAGAGCTGTTTTATTCTCTGTGGAAATGATCCTGATGAGAGCAGTCAACCAAAATATTAAAATTTACCAGGCGACTGTGGTGCAGGAGGTAGAGCAGGCCATTCTTCAGTCCACATGTTCCATGTCCAGTCCAGCGTTCTTGGGCAAGCTTCCATCCCCAAATTGCCCTGATGCAAATGTGAGACCATGTAATCACACTTGCAGATTGCAGAACTGCATGAGTATAATTAGTGCTGTATGAATGTGTGCGTGAATGAGTAAGTCTAGATCATAGTGGAACGCACTATATAAATGCCCAAACTAAAATGAGCAGCTGAGAAGGTGCAGAGTTGATTAAAAAGTTTTCTGTTGGTTTGACACTGCAAGCAGCACCTTTCACATTAGAGGTATTTTTATGTGTTGTTACAATAAAAATCTTGACTAGAGCAGTTTTAATTTTTAAGTGTCTTTTGATCGCAGCTAAACTCAGTTTGATCTGCTCTGTAAGTAATGTTACCACTAAGAGTATTTTTAATATTCACAAAACTCATTTTAGAACTATACTTTTTAAAAAATCTTAAATCTTAAATTAAATATTTTATTTATACTCGCTGCAAGCAGTAATTCACATTATGATTTCTCAAGACCCCTAAAATGGCATCTTTGAACAGACTCTAATTTTTAAAGACAAGTGAGAACAAATAGCACTGATCTTTAAAGCTACTTTTTTTCACTAATTTAGTGTGTAAGGATGATTATCTGGAAAGCAATTTGAAGGGTTGGGATAATTATAGTTTTTAGATAATGCTGATACACTCTGGCATTTAAATGAGGTGGCAGTGCTTCTTGGGAACTGTGATATTATGACTGTAATTAAAGTAATTTCATAACACTGTTTGCAGTAGGAAAAATGTTTTCCTAAGCTTTTGTTTTACGTAATTGCTGGACCACAACCTGTCTTCATGCAGGGTTAAAATGAAATGGAAAAACAATGCATAAGGAGTTGGTAGGAAAAGCCCACCTGTCCTTGTCCCACCTATGAATACAAGCTGTGTGGGTGCTTGTTAACCATTAGTTCTGGTGTCAGGGGCACTATGCATGGTAACACAGAGATACTATAAAGCTCACTACTGCAATGTTTCTGTCTGCCCAAGAGACTTGGCCCTATTAGCATGGCATTGTGCCATCTGCTGTGTAAGCTACATTAGCTTT
The DNA here is from genome assembly GCA_015108495.1 of Heterochromis multidens. Taxonomy (NCBI): domain Eukaryota; kingdom Metazoa; phylum Chordata; class Actinopteri; order Cichliformes; family Cichlidae; genus Heterochromis; species Heterochromis multidens. Next base: position 14,503 of record VUQS01055295.1, on the reverse strand, counting down.
GAGGTTAGCAGTAATAGGACAGGTGCTGAACTACGATTAATCTTCTTCACTTTGAGTTTATAAATTAGTTATACGTAACTGGTTTGATTGTGCTTGTGCTGTAGGATTGTTTGCTCAATTGTTTAGAAAATTAACTTGAAGAAAGTTATTTTTTAGTAGTCTGTGAAAGAAATGACTCGTGAGTGATTGCTGTGTAATGTGATCCCTTTTTACTACACATTAGCAAAAAGAAGCATGTGAGAAAATGAAGATAACACATGTTTAAAAAGTGCTATGCAAAGTAAAGTTTTTCAAAACCTATAACTGCTTTTGCATGCTATTTTCTTGGCTTATCTGACAAAGTTTTCCATGTTTCAGGCTATTTAATCTAGACTAGCTTCCACTGCAGTAACATGGAAAGCTCTAGCCAGAAGCACCGCATACAATTTTCTGAAATAATTGGACAACCTACTTTTAGATATCTGTGACCCACATTTTGGTCCTTTCTCTGTTTGAGTAACACTGCTGTGCAGTTTTACAGTGTTTTTCTGTTCAAATGTTGTTTAATGAGAGTGGGTAGTGGTTAAATACTGCAGGAGCTGAGGTTAGAATATAATGAAAAATGAAATAGGATTCAATTCTAGTGCTTCGTGTCACATGAGCGTCATCAGTATTGTTAATGAGATCATCAGTTTTATTAACTTTCCCTGTTTGTGGTTTTATTGTTATGGCTGATGTGTATATACTGTTTTGATGTCTCAAATGTATGTTTTGCACGGTCAGTAATCACTCATCAAAAGTAACTAAAGTAAGTAAGTACATCACAAAATCCAGGCTTACCAAAAGACACCACAACTGTAGGCACAAAAAATAAAAGTACTCTATATTTTCCAAAATGTCAAACTGCCCCTTTAAACCAGACAAAAATAAACTTCTTCAACTGAAAGGCTTAACAAAATACATGAACATTTATTTCAGCTCACCAGACATTGTTCAAAACTGGAAAACTCTCTTCTCTGAAATGAAAAAAATATGATTTCCCTGCAGATACACAAAGCGACTAATGAGCAAGACAAAGCAGCGAAAATGATTGTGAGTTGTTCAGTGTGTCACACATGAGCTAACTGTACTGTGCTGCTAGGGGGGGCTACAGCTGAGTTATTAGAAGTCCTTGCCCCTTATAGGAAAACTCCAGCATGACCTGGAGGTCTTGGTTTTGTGTGTTGCATCTCTGCCATGCATGCCTCCAAACTTTCTGAAAGAGTGGATGTTTGTGGCCTTTAGGCTTTGTCCAATATTTAATCAAGTGAAATGGTCTGAAATAGAACAATCTGGTATCACAGTTCACTGTCCTGCTCATGGATGCATCATTTGTCTTGAGACAAAAAGCTGGGAGCGACAAATGGAGATCCTTGCTTTGTCCTGGGTCAGGGTGAGAAAAGCTAAACTTGATTAACATGCACACTGATACAGCGCAAAAGCCATACCCATATATGCACATGCAAGTTTGTGTTTACAGTCATGTAGAGTTCAGTGATGACTGCTGGCAGGAGACCAGACACGGTGACAGGGAATAGGAGGCTGCCATTGGAAAAGAAGATTACTGTAATGGAACTCACATATATATATATATACCCTCGTAGAAGACACATATAGACATAAGTACACAAATGGATACTCATAGAGAAGCATCCAAGCTTACATTTTCTCTTGTGTAATGAAAGTGTAATGAAACCCTGAAACACACACACACTCACACAGAGGCGCCCTGGGCTGAGGGCTTGGCAGAGCAGAGTAGATAGATTAGTGTAATAGTCTCGGCCAAGGCAATCATCTGCCCACTGTAGGGCTTCAAAGACTGGCAGCAAGATCCAGCTCAGACACAAAGAAATTAACCACAATGAATGAGTCAGTTTGGACGAATTCACACTGCTAACGGCTCAAGTAGGAATGTAAGCGAAAAACAACAAAAAAATGAAAAAAAAAAAAAAAAAAAAAAAAAATTTATTTTTTTCGG
>VUQS01055295.1:0-12487 GCA_015108495.1 Heterochromis multidens | reverse complement strand
AGAGATTAAATATAAAAGAAAAAAAAAAAAAAAAGAAAAAAAAAAAAAAGAAAAATAAAAAAAAAAAAAAAAAGAAAAAAAAAAAAAAAAGTAATAAAAATTTATTTTTATGCGCTCAACGTGGCCCAAACACATTTTCAATATCTTGATTGTTCATAGTATGCATAAATTATAAATGGTAATAGCGTCGCTCACATGCTGCAAATGAAAACATTTTTCATTATTTCATTGGACAGAGAGCACCGGTATTTTGATGAACTTTGATTAGAAACATTCTGATTTCATGCAGCTAATGGTTTCTTGGAAGGATTCATATATGGCAAGGAAGCAAACAAGCCCACAGTACAGTTTTCACAGCACAAAATGCTTTGTTACTCTTTAAAATCATAATTTTCTGCCTCCTTTGTAAAGGCAGAAAATGTCCCATTGCCATCTCTGGAGCAACAAAACACCACAGTAAGTTTAGGAAGAGCATCGTCCCTTGCAGTATTTCATCTATCTATTTTGTTAAGTTCCTTTTTTTACCAGACCAAGGTGAAACAAAAAACTGCTTCATGATAAATATGTTTAAACTATATTTAAATAACCTAGAGGTCCAGGGTACAACCTGAAGAGGTATATTAACTGAAGAGTTTCTCTAGGACTAATAAGACAAAAATGCTTCATTTCTGTTACATCATATTTTTAGATGTTTAATAACATCCGTGTTTAGTGATATACTGATTTACTTAAATGTCAGTTAATGCTTTATATTTTTTATTTCACTGTGACCTGGGGATTAGACATAAGGCTTCTTATTAAATTTAAAAAATATATATATTATATGTTTCTTATCTATAGAACCCAAGGTTATTCATTCTGGCCTCAAATTGACTTGTTATTGACTGAATTAAAGGATATTACAAATAAACTAGAGCTAAGTCTTAAACCATAATGGAGAAAATGTAAAAGATTAGTCTTGCTAACAGTTAATTTGCCTAGCTAACTGTAGTCTCTATAGCCTCCAATGGATATCATATTCACATGTTTATTTATTTTTTATTTTCTGTAAATTCCATATTTTCCTCGCATTAGATTGCCTAAACGTAGAATGCAGGTTTTATAGGTTGGGGGAATTTGTTTAATCTAAAGTAATCATTACATTAAAGTTTAACAATATCCCATTGATATTACATGGAGCGACATACAACACTTTGCAAAAGTCTTGAGAAACCCATCATTTCTTTATATTTTGCTAGGAAAATGGGAAATAGATGCAAACATGTTCAAACATATATGAAAAACAGGTTGCACAGTTCTAACAAGCTTGAAAGTCAATATTTGGTGTGACCACCTTCATTCTTCAACACAGTCTGAACTCTCTGAGGCAGCTTTCTTGTAATTTCTTTAAGTAGTCTTCAAGAATAGTTCTCCAGGCTTCTTGAAGGACATTCAAAGCTCTTCTTTGGATGTTGGGTGCCTTTTGTTCCATTCTCTTTCAAGATCCACACTGTTGAGGTTTGGGCTCTGGGGAGGCCAATCCATGACTGATAGTGCTCCATTGTGTGTTTTTTCTATCCAGTTGTGCTTTTACTGCATTGGCAGTGTGTTTGGGATCATTGTCATGCTGAAAAATTAAACTGTTGACAATCAGATGCTTTCCAGATGGTATTGCATGGTGGAGCAAAATCCAGCTGTGCTTTTATGTGTTTATAATTCCATCAATTTTGACAAGATTCAGTGAACAGTATATGGATCAACTGAAGGGCCAGATACATCTCTCAGGTCCTTTGTCAGGTTTTTCTTAAGACACGACTTTCAGCTTCTGTTGATCTGCTATAGATAGTTTATTTTTAGGTCTGCCACTTCTTTTGTCCTCCACTTGTCCAGTTTCCTCAGCTTTTGTAAGGACACTGCAACACATTGCAGGTGATTTTTTTTTTCTGCTAGGATAATTCATAGGTTATGTTAGTGGCTTAACAAACAAACAAAAACAAAAAAACAAATCTCTGAGAATGATCAGGTACAATGACTGGACTGAAAATGATTGGAAAAAGGAAAAAAAAATGAAAGACCTTCAGAAAACCTGGAGAAATATTTCTCAAGGCAATTTTTAAAAACTACAAGTAAGTCTTTTTTTTTTGTCCAGTTTTTTTTTTTCTAATGCAGGTATTAATTGACAAGAAATGCTTCAATACATAAATTATTATCTCTGTGTGTTATAAATGCCTATAAGAAAAGTAAATTACAAACGAGTCAGTAAACAAAGACTGCTTTTAAGCCTGCAAAAAAAGAAAAAGATTAACTTAGAATGCACAGACCTACCTAGAGTTTTAAAACAAACACTTTTTTTTTACAGAAAGATATTAGTACTTTGCTGTCTTATGAAACACAGCCACACATGCATTCATACACACAAATGAAGCCCATGGGCAAGCACAGCAGTTAAATGAGAAATTAATCCCTGTCTGTGTATGCATGTATATACAAATGCAGCTCTTGTATATGAGCTTGTAGGTGCCGGTGACTTTCATTCCTATCATTAACCTGCAATCTTCAGCGTCCTTTTATGTGTTCCAGCATAGAAATAATGGCATTTTCAGAATGTGTGTATCCAAGGTTCATCACTATTGTGATAAAACCATTAAGAGAAGCAAAAAGTAGAACTCTCATGGTCATCTTCTGTTCTGATGGTCCTATTAGTATTCATAGGGTGATATGAATGCCCTCTCTCACATGCACTCACACCCTCTTAAAGCCTTGTGCTGTTATTCCATAGAGGGCATAGTGATGACCTGTCATTAAATTCATCCCCGAGCTCTTAATACTAACCATTAAACCTTAACGTGTCTTCTAACCTTCGCTTAACTCAAACTCAAAACCAGATGCTTTAACCTGGCCAAAGTAGCCCTCTGCTGCTGTCAGTGCACGGTCGACCACGAGCTTGTGAACTAGCTGCCCTCTTCAGTTTTAATGAGGAATTTCATTAGCATTTTAATGAGGAATTCCAGGAAAGCTGACAAGACATTTTTTTTAAGGATAAACATGCAAAACCTCCAGTCAATGTGACAAGTGTCCAGTGAAGAGCAACCAAATTTAACTCAAAGTGGGGAAGTGTTTGTCCAAGAGAATATCCAGACTAATTCACTGTTTATTGTCAAAGCTGAGGAGGAAAGGCTGGACAGTTTAAGTACACTTGTGCTTGGTTGGAATGCGGGTTCATGCTGAGAAAGGTTGTCTGCTCAAAAGTCATTTAATTGGAGTCCTTTTTTTGAGGATTCAGCATCCAGCTATACACAGTGGAGCTGAGTGTGTTTACTCCTTGTCATCTCTGTTTTTTCTTTGCTGTTGAATATTTTGTTGTTGTTGTTTCTGCATTCCTGTCTTCTTTTTAAAATATATACTGTAGTGTTTTATTACTCTGGAGGATGGTGTCACATGTTTTTTTTGGAAACAAAGCAGTGTGTGTATTTATTATTTAGGTCGTGCAGAAAATATACACAATGGTTTTGATATGATGACATGAGGAGCTCATTGTCATGCCAGTCTTACAGTTGTACCCAGGAGAAGGGACAATAAGTGCACTGGGTTTCAGAAAATGGTTTAACGTTATGAATGATGGTTTGTTTTACACTCCAATTTAAATGAAAAAAATAAAGAAAAAAAAAAACAGAGCAATGTCCTCTCCCAACAATTATTTCATGTACTTGGTGCCCTTACTGTTAACTGTGATACTGCACCTAAAATATCCCTTGCAGTGTTAATTATTTTAATTTCCTTCAACTTACATAAATGTTAACTCCTCAAACCAGCCACAGAAAGGGAACAGACTGGGCTAATTACTGCTATATTACTGTATGTAACTGCGCATGATTCCTGCCTCTTAGGCATTATTGCCACTAGTTTAGTTTACTTCTTTATTTGTCAGGAACCACGCATAGAAGCATTAAACTACTGTCTACTTTCTATCTACAGTCCCTAGGCAGGCAAACACAATATTAATTATAAAATCAAAATAATACAAATTGACTCTGGCTTAATTGTTTCTCTATAAAATCAACTGTTTTCCAATAAGGGACACTATATTAGCCATTTCAAAAAGGCTTCAAGAAGCTTGGTAAAGCCAAGAAGCTGCTGATACTAACACGTTACTCTTGCATTTTGTACTCTCTCTCTTCTTGCTACAGAATGATCCCTCCATCAAGCAAGAACTTCCTAGTCAACAACCTGGCAGCAGGTACCCAGTACGACCTCTGTGTGCTGGCCATCTATGACGACGTCATCACCTCTCTGACAGCGACACGAGTGGTCGGCTGTGTGCAGTTCACCACCGAGTCAGAGTACATGAGGTGTCATTTCATGCAGTCTCAGTTCCTGGGCGGGACTATGATCATCATCATCGGAGGGATAATAGTGGCCTCGGTGTTAGTTTTTATTATCATCCTAATGATACGGTATAAGGTGGGTCTCTCTCTGTCTCTCTTAATCCAGTCTAGCCAGAAAGGAGAAAGAACAAGAGAAGAGAGTTTTTCATTTAGCTGAACGATTGTCATTATGATGGTCATGTACAAAACCCCACTAATTTAGGAGAAGTCAAACAGTTGTGATTTTTATTTCTGTTTCTTTCATGCATGGACAAATACTCAAAACAGATGTTTACCACCACAGTCCCAACCAAATTCAACTGAGTTTGTATAGTCACTTTAGTAGGTAATTGCAATGTGATACAAACTGTACATTTTCAAATTTATTATGTAATTTATGCTGATGTTACAGGATATCTTTAAATTGTGATTAATATGTATGTTTTATTATTTTTCCTTGACATTTTTGTATCTTCCAAATCAAAACTGTAAAAAAGACCATAAATAAAAGCATTATAATGATTTGTCCAAGAAGTTGATATTTTTGAAACCCTCCTAAGTATTCTTAACTGCACGTTTACCAAACTGGATGCAGCAGAAATGAAGCACAACTGATGCAAAACATATACTGACTCCATTATAGTCATAGTGGTAGTAGGCAGTGTCTTGCAACCTTTTAAAATAGTAGCAAGCTTTGTTTTATACACAACAGTAGCCTAATCTACCTACAGACCTACAGGCTGGATTCAACATGAATTTAAAAGGGAAGAACCAGGTGAAGATGTTCTCAGGACCCCATCAAAAGAACTGAATGTGTGCCTAAAATGCATAAAAGTATAACTCAAAACATGTTTATCTTTTGTTACTTGAAAGAGTTCATAGGGAGACACTCAGTATGAAAAAAATTGAATTTAAACTTCCCTTTTCCCTATGCTTTTTCCTCAGGTGTGTAACCCTAGTGAGGGTGGAAAAGGCATTTCAATGTCAATGACCAACGTTCACTCACAGACCAATGGGCAGCAATCGCAGGGATGCACCGTGACACCCAGCTCCTCTAAACATGGCTCAATCGGATTAGACGACCTCTCAGGAGGCACAAAGAGGAGCGGAGCTGCAGCGGTAGGAAGTGGGGGTAAGGATACAATGCCTCAGTCCTCTGAGTCTTCCCTGCCTGACTGCTCCACGGCTACGTCGGTTCTCAGCCAGGCTTGGTTGGCCAGAAGCCCAACAGCTGGAGCCGAGGAACGGGAGAAATCAGTTGAAGAGAGAGCTCAAGCCAGCATTGCATCACCCACCACCACCGCAGGTTCCCTACACAAGCCAAAGCGAAAGCCCGCCCCAAGTAAGCCCGCCTCTGCTTGCTCCAGTGCCCCAGGGATGAACGAGAACCTCCCAACTGCCTCCTCCACACGGCCACCTTCCTCCTCTTCTACTGCCTCCTCTGCCCTGCTCCATTCCTCACCCCCCACCCCCCTGGAGAACCTCAACACCAACCGAAACAACTCCACCTCTCTCAATCAGACCTCACCACCTCCCTTTGCATCTTCCCCTTTCTTCAGCCCTGTTGGCACGCCGAGCCCGGTCCCATCTGTGCGATTCAGAGAGACGCCCATCCTGCGCCGGGCTCCTCGCACCACCTCCTCCTCTACCAGATATCAGACTCTTCCTGTGGAGGAGGGAGGGAGGAGCAGGGCGAGGAGGAGGTACTCACTCAGTGAAGGAGGCTCAAAAACTTACTCTGCCCACCAGGGAGGAGGAGGAGGAGGAGGAGTACCCAAAATAGGGCGCGTAATACGGAACAAAAGGAGCCTATCAATGAGCGGTATGCTGCTCCCCAAAGATGGGGATGAAGAGTCGGACAAAGGGCGGTGTGAGTCTGACTGGATCTTAGAAAGCACAGTTTGAACTGGAATGAGCCAGCGACCATAAAAAATTAACTTTGGTTTATTCATTGTTTGCCCTTTGTGTGAGTGGATGTGTGCAGTGTGAGTCCTAGTTTTGTTTATAGGTGTATGTGTGAAAAGCCTGCTTGTGACATGAAAAACAATGTGTGTTGTTACTGTGTGTTTTCCTGTTTGAATTTTGTTTCTAGACGTGTGAGGGGATGACTGAGTATTTCTGAAAAAGATGTGAGTGTTTTCTTTCCAGCCTGTTTTTTTTGTTTTTTAATCATCATTCTTTTCATAACTTTTCTCCACAGTTATTTATACTTGGTTTACTGTTTACAGTTTTGTTTTGTTTTTCCATTTTAACAGTATCCATTTTGCAGTTGATCATTCAGCGAGTGGATAACTTGCCTTGTCTCGTAGCGTCCTCGAGTTGTCTCGTTGGTTCCACTTTATAGCACAAAAGAAAAACAAGACAATGGACTCGCCACGGCATTTCCCGATTCACTTTCACCTTATCTGAAAATACCACAAAAAGGGAATTAATACAGGAAATAAGAGGAATAAAAAAAAAAATACAAAAACGGGAAACGCACACCATTCTTAATGTTCACAAGCTCACAGAGATGCGCATCCATAATGTGGCAAGAGAATAGCAGTCGGTGCCTTCTTTTGCACTAACAGACCCTCACTAACAGTTACTCTAACCGGATTTAGGACTCCACCATGGCTCCACGAATGAGGGCACGGATAAAGGAAGAGAGATTTCACACATAGCCTTTCTTACCTATTGCGGAGTACAGACCTTTTCTGGACATATAAAGACAAAGTGTTACAGACATAAAGACTTTAATGAACCTCTTATGAAATTGATATTTTTTAAAGGGAAGTATAAAAAAAAACAAAGAAAAAAACAACATGAGAACCTTGCGAGCTTTTCACTGACATTGGTATACTACAGCCTGTGTTGGTCACAAGCTCACTGAAAGCTTCTGTACAGAAAATGGCAACATGTACTGTGTTGTTATGTTGTGTAAAATAAAAAGGGATAAAATGAAAATTGGAATGTTATGGGTGTGTTTTATGGGAATATACAGCATGTCCAAAATATACTGCAGCATGGTTTATGGCTCCAGTTTTTGATACCATTGTTATATATTATGTTATCTTTTCATTTGGAAAATTGTTAGAATGATTTGGCTTTTCATTCATCTATTGATGATTCAATGTATCAGTGTTTATCTTAAAACCTCAGGCATAGTTACACATACACACACAGACACAGTCTGGAGGTTTATTTAGAGCACAGAATCTGATTTCCATACCTCCCACTTCTCACTGACTACATTTATTAAAGTGAAGCAATTCAGGAAAAAGTGCACCCTGTGAGGCTTTGACAGCATGCCAATGTCTAAGGCTAACGTGACATGTTTTTAACTGCTTACAAAACAACGTAAAAAGAGAAGAAAAATAGACAGGAAAACCTCTTAAGTAGCACATGAGAAATAAGAGAGAGGGCAATACTTCAGTTCTATACAGTGTGCTATGATTCTCTCATAGAGAACTCTTCTAAAATAACAGGCACTTCTTATAACAGAAGAGCTAGTATCCACTCCACTTAAAGGAAACATGCTGTCTATGTCTGTGGTAAGTCTTTAAAAAAAAAAAAAAAAGGTCTTATGCATGGACCAGAATGGCATTCAACAAAATCTACATCCAGAACTCTGAATGTGGTAACGTGGACACACAGAAGCACAGAGCAATTACCAAAGAAAATTCTTTCAGTTGATTCAGAGGCAAGAACCAGAAAAATCTTCACTTGCATACAGAAGACAGGAGGTATAATGTTACCATGGACTCAGGAGGTTACAGTGGAGGCTACAGTATATGCTATAAACTTGCTATCAAAAGGCTTTTTTTTATTATTAAATTAAATTACATTTTATTTATAAATCAGGCCTATTGCAGCGTAACTAAGGGAGGATTCAGGGTTACCTGATCCAGCCCTAACTATAGGCTTTATCAAAAAGGAAAGTTTTAAGCCTAATCTTAAAAGTAGAGAGGGTGTCTGTCTCCTGAATCCAAACTGGGAGTTGGTTCCACAGAAGAGGGGCCTGAAATCTGAAGGCTCTGCCTCCCATTCTACTTTTAAATATCCTAGGAACCACAAGTAAGCCAGCAGTCTGAGAGTGAAGGGCTCTATTGGGGTGATATGGTACTATGAGGTCTTTAAGATAATATGGGGCCTGATTATTCAAAACCTTGTCTTTTAAATGCGATTCTGGATTTAACAGGGAGCCAATGAAGAGAAGCCAATATGGGAAAAATATGCGCTCTCTTTCTAGTCCCTGTCAGTACTCTCGCTGCAGCATTTTGGATCAATTGAAGGCTTTTCAGGAAGTTTTTAGAACAACCTGATAGTAATGAATTACAATAGTCCAGCCTAGAAGTAATAAATGCATGAACTATTATATACCTGGTATGTTTATGAACCAAAAACTTAAATGCAGTACTCTGTGACAATAAAACCTTTTTAACCCTGAAAAGCGATGGTAGATTTAAAGATTCCAGGTGAATTAGGTTGTGATGAGCTCCGTCACTGATGCTAGAGAAGCCGGTGAAATGTGGCAGTCTGCGCTTGCAAGCTTGAGGTTGATTTGCTGGTGAGTGGGATTAACAGATGGCTGGCTTGCTGGCACACAAAAGAAATCTGGGGCACAAGAAGAACTTGATTACAAACTGGAGATCAAAACAGGAGCAAGAAAATTAGAAGCCTGGGAAGGAGCCTGGGTGTTGTTTCCCACTACAGCTGACAAAATCAGACACCAAACATCAACGTCTCTTTCATACTGACCCAAATTTAGTGTGAAGAATCATCACTGGTGATGAGAGGTTGGTCTCCAGCTACAAGAGTGCACAGTTGTCAAACCAGAAGGTGGCGTGGAGATCTAACTTCCACTCAAAGAAACAACCCTCTGTATTGTAACTGCCTCATTAAAAGAAAAAAATATACTGTTTTGTAGGTTAACTTTACTTTATCATACATACATATGTCCTTTAAGTTATTATTATTAGACAGAAAATTGCTTGGTCATGTTTGCCTAATCAAAGAATGTGACTATACAGACGTCATACATATACTGTCTGATTTGGCATTATGTACAGATAAGGTAGCTCATATCCCTTATGTCCATTGCTTATTAAGATCCATAAACACATCATGAAAGAAATTCCGCTAGGTTAAGTTTTGGTGGCTGTCATCCTGAATCATCAGCACAGTGTGTACCCACATGGCAAATTTAAATTTGGATGACTAATTTGGCACAATACTTTTTCTTTACCTACTTACCTACATATCTACCAACGTATCTGTGTAAAGGTGGCTCACAAAACAATACTAATGAGCATTACAGACTAAGCAGGGAACAAATACAGTATGTCAATAATAGTAATGGTCAGGTAGAAATAGGCATGCTAGTACATTGTGAGGGCACTAAAATTTTTAATTGCTTTTTAATAAGGTCAAATTAAAAAACACAACTCTCCATCTTGACAATTCCAATAAAATGAGCACATCGTGCCAAAGTCACATTTTTACTCTCACAACATTCTGTGGCAGATCTGTTTTACATTGGCACACAAAGCAGATTTTTCTCAAAGATACTCCTGTGGGATTTTGTGATAGTAGAGTTGTTGATTTTGGCAATAATTCAAAGTAAACTACCAGATTCAGTGGGTAAATCTCATTTTGCAGGTTTATTTTTAAATAGAGACAAAAACATCCATGTAAATGAAGTAAATGTGGTGTACACATGCACAAAATAGAAACACAAAGAATATTTTCACATAGACCAGCACATATAGTAACGAGGCAACCTGTGGGCCACACTTAGTATGGGTGAAGTCACTATTAGTTAACATCAATGCAGGAAATTGATTCACTTTGCAATTAAATTACCAAAAAAACAGTTTGACATGAAACAGTTCTGACAGGCAATTGCAAATTGATGTTCTCACTTCAATTAGCAGGCACTGTTGTTTTAATTAAGTAAATTGAACTGACAGAACTGATGGTGAGTCATTACTGACCTTTACAAGCAATTTGAGTGTTTATTGTGTTTTTTTTTTTTTCCTGCTCTGGGTGACGTTTAGGTTAATATATTAGTATTAATATCATTGAAATTGACGTGTTTTATTCTGATAACACAATTTAATTAAAGAGAGTGAGAATCCTCAAAACCAAAATTCCCCCATTACCATACTCCTATCACTCCCCGGTGTTAAATTTCAATAGCTGATGAGGCAAGCAGACCTGGAGTGAATGTTTAAACAGGAACCCAAGCCGCTGGAGAGTCATAGGAGAAGATGAGAGGGGAAACAAAACACCTTCCTACAACTCTCCTTGATTAATTTGCGTAAAAAGTCCACGGTTACTGCTGGACAGCTGTCCTGTTCGTTCACAAATGGGAATGTGACACGAGGCTCACTCATTCGTGGGTTTCCCGCCAGCACAGAATGCCAACCCAGTTCTACAGTTTCTCACAAACACTTTCAACACACATGTGCAACACATTCACAGAGCTGCCGTGTTACAAGCACAGCTCTGCGCGAGCTTTCTTAACAGTCTTCTTTTCCTCGCCAGCTTCTCCCTCCACTGTGTTCTGTGCTCCTTTTACTGCCTCCCCCCAGACCCCAGCACCCTATTGAAATGGGGAGAGGGAGTCTATGCACAACAGGTGTGCTACTCACCTCACCTGAGCTACCACCTGAACGATCCAGCCCTACCTTTCCCATCTGTAGCCAAGCACAGAACACACCCCACCAACACAGGGAACTTACACACTCAGAAGTTTCCTCTCTTTAATAGCATATCTCCTGGTTCACACCTCCTTAACTGACCTTCAAATGCCTGCCTTAAGCTGTAAATGCTTAATGGTAAGAGGCTTTGTAGGAGAATATCCCCCCCTATATCCTTCTTCCTCGATTCCTCTCCCTTTAAGCCCATCTCTCTTTCCCTTTCCTCCCTCCCACTCTTTCCCTCACACTCTTTCATTTAGGTTTTTGTATTTTGAGGATTTAGAAGCAGCTTTTATACGGTGAATGATAGTTTTTGTAACAGAGAAGAAGCTTAAAGTAATAATCTGAGGCATTTACAGTATATTTCAGTTAATAAAAAGTAACATTCTGAATAAGACGCTAAATTAATAAATAGCTTTGGTGAAGGGTGATCCATGGCTGGGGAACAGAATATGGAAGAGCAGTCTAATGGAGACCATCTGATCAAGCACCAGCAGAAGTATGAGTCATCTGGTGGAATAAGGGGTTGGCTGGAAGTGGTGCCTTGGAGACATGAAAGTGAAACTGTGGAAAATAGTGAGTTAATTAGAAAAATGTGAGCATCTGTTGAAAACATTGCTACAAGATCCAGTTGCTTTAATTCTAAAAGAAGGACCACATCCCAAACCTTAAATGTTGTATAAAGCCTGACATCTAATGGTGAAAAACAGGCCATGTTGCAAAGCAAAGGACCAGTCCAGGGTGGTCTCAGGACCCCTTGACATCAAACACACTGGCTACCCAGGGTTGTCCCATAGACTTGAACAGAAATCCCTCTGGAAACTGTAGCCAAAACTGGGCCGGTTCTAGACAGGCATATATGAGGGGGCAGACAGAAATGTGAAGGGGGCACATGGTGGCAAAGGAGGAGGGAAAGGGGTAGGGGTAGGGTGGGGTGGGGTGCTCCGGATAACTGTTTTTGTCATGTAATTGGATTGCACTTTGTCAGGCCTCTACCCTAAGACCTGTCCAACTTGGGTGTCCCACCTGAAGGCTAAGCTTCTGCTGGTGGAGCTCTTAGGGTCACTGAGGCACACAAACCCCCTGACCACGTTAAGGTGACAATCCCTCAGAGGGAAAACTGAAAAATAAAACAGCAAAAAATAAAATAAAATATTCCTCATCAGATTATAACAACTAAAAACATGACATTTACCTTAATTGGATGGCCTATATCAAATATATTCGAACCCAACAATAACACTTCTCACTATTGCCAATATTAACAAAACTAAAAAGGGTAGGCCAAGTTAAAAAAAAAAAAAAGTCAATTCACCAAGTCTTGAAAAATAAAACTGAAAAATAGAATAAAAAAATAAAATAAAATATCCATCCAGATCTTTACAACCAACAACATAAAACTTATCTTAATTGGATGGCTTAATTCTCAAATAAATTTGCAAAATAAAGTAAGAATAAAAT
>VUQS01055294.1:22642-34279 GCA_015108495.1 Heterochromis multidens | reverse complement strand
TCTTCAGACTGTTTTGAGAAGAAGAGGAGATGCTACACCATGGTAAACATGCCCCTGTCCCAACTATTTTGAGACCTCTAGTAAGCGTCAAATTTGAAATGAGCTCATTTTGTGCATAAAATTGTAAAATTTCTCAGTTTAAACATTTGTCATGTTATCTATGTTCTGTTGTGAATAAAATATTGGCTCATGTGATTTGGAAGTCCTTTGGTTTTCATTTTGTTTAAATTTAAAGAACGTCCCAACTTTTCTGGATTTCGTGTTGTAGAAATGGTTTAACACTGTTCATAATGTAATTTCTTAAACTGTGATGAAATTCTTCCCTGATCACCTACATTTTTTGCTTCAGTACTTGCAAAAAGAATGTGTTTTATTTTGTTGGAAGCTTTTGAAATGCGTTCAGCTGCTGTTAAATACCAACTCAATCAACTCAAAACCTCATCATTGCTTTATTAAAAATCTCTATGGTGCTACTTAGATAAATTATTCTGGATAAAAATTACTGGTTCTCGATTGGCAGTGACTCATTTAGCTGACGGTTTTATCTGTGATATGTGTCTCTAATTTAAATTCCTTTTCTTTGTATTCCTCATGCCTGTACTTTGTTTTATTGATGATATTTGCTATGTGCCCTCTGAATGAGTTATGAAGAAATTTTTCACTTTATTAGGCACACCTGTACAATCGTTAATGCAAATATCTAATCAGCTAATCATGCGGCAGCAGCTCAGTGCATTTAGAAATGGTCAAAACGACCTGCTGAAGTTCAAATTGAGCATCAGAATGAGGAAGAAAGGTGACTTAATTGACTTTGAACATGGCATGGTTGGTGGTGCTAGACGAGCTGGTCTGAGTATTTCAGAAACTGCTGATCTGCTGGGATTTTCCTACACAACTTCTGTCAGCCAAGAACTGGAAACTGAGGCTACAATTTGCATGGGCTCACCAAAATTGAACAATAGAAGACTGGAAAAATGTTGCAGGGTTTGGTGAGTCTTGATTTCTGCTGTGACATTTGGATGGTGGGGTCAGAATTGGGTATAAACAACATGAAAGCTTGGATCCATCCTGCCCTTTATAAATAGTTTAGTCTGCTGCTGGTGGTGTAATGGTGTGGGAGATGTTTTCTTTTCAAACTTTGGGCCTCATAGTACCAATTGAGCATTGTTTAAACGCTAAAGTCTACCTGAGTATAGTAGCTGGCCATGTCCATCTCTTTAATACCTCAATGCACATATTTTCTGATGCCTGCTTCCAGCAGGATAACACAGCATATTAAAAAGCTCAAATATTCTCAAACTGGTTTCTTGAACATGACTTAAATGTACTTAAATGTTCTCCGTATAACTCAATCCAATAGAGCACCTTTGGGATGGCATGGAATGCAAGATTCACATCATGGATGTACAGCCAGCAAATCTTTCAGCAACTGTGTGATGCTATCATGTCAATATGGATCAAAATCTCTGAGGAATATTTACATCACCTTGTTGAATCTATGCAATGAAGAATTAAGGCAGTTCTGACAGCAAACAGGGGTCCAACCCAGTACTACCAAGGTGTACCTAATAAAGTTGGTGATGACTGTACATATTTACATACATTTTCAATCAGAAGATTGAAAAATATATGCAGCAGTTTGTAAACACAGTTGTATGAATTTAAGTTGGTTGCACTTTTGTTGTAATTTGACTTGATATGGATTTATAATAATTCTAGTAGAATCAGGACGGCTCACTTTCAGTTGAGTTTTCAATTACCAGTTAATTGGGATGTCCCAACAGGGATCTGAATAGCTTTACCAAGACCACAAACGAATGTGTAAATAAAAAGCGACCTGTGGGCTGTATTGACTTTAGGATGTATTGGCAAAGCTAACAGAGTGTGTTAGATTAGTTTGTTTGTGGGTTAATCGTTCCCTTGACATCAAACCAACTGAAATGAGACAATCTGAAAATTGTGGTCGCCTTTTAGAGCTGTTTCAAGGACACTGGAAAGGTTTGTAGCTAAGAATTGTACAAGAAAGTACACTGTTCACTGGGGAGAAAACATTCATTCATTCTTATTGTAGATGCTGTTTAAGGAAGAGAGAGAAAAATATACTCGTCATTTCTGATTTCACTTTGAATGTACTTCACTTAAGTGTTTTATACTGTATTAGTTTGTTTCTCTGCCTCACTGCATTTAAGAGGAAATAACTACTAGTTACATTATTTACACATTGCTGATTTAAAAACGTATAATGAATGAATAAAATATATTCAAAACAATTAAAATGATCCAGTTATAAATTAGATAACTCCATCAGCAGTAATTATCTATTGTATAATAATAAAGTTTGTTTCCCTTGAAGGTACTTTTATTCAGTGTAATGCAGGACTTTACAGAGAAAGCATAGTCTCTACTTTCACATAAAGAATTGTAACAGTTGTTTCACTTGTCTTAATTTTTTGACTATCCCTACTTTGAGTCTGGTTGGACTCCTATGCATCTTTCTTTTCCCTTATCATTTCCTGATGTCTGTAATAAAGGCTTAAGAATATAACAAAATGAAAAAGGATGGCTCCTGCCAAACAAGGAAATAGTAACTACAGCACTGATCTTTAAAAATTCACTTTTGGACTTTTTCATGCTGTAAACATGTCAATCCAAATTCAATTCATTTCCTTTGTATCAGTTAACTGAGAACACCTCACTGGATGAAATCTCCAAATTTAAGAAAATAAGACCCAAACTGTCTGTGTGGCTAGAACCAAAACTATTATGTTAGTTTTTGTCCTTTTTTTTTGTTTTTTGTTTTTATGATGATACACTGACTTTTTAATATATTATTTGCAATATTTTCTTTAAAGTGGACCTATCATGTTATTAAACATTTCAAAGTTTCAAAAAGTGGGGTCATCTTATGTGTGTGCACAGTGTGGTCAGCACAGCCGGATTGGAGACACAAGTGTACGAGTGACTCAATCTTTACCACCATGATACATCAATGCAGAAGCTCAGAGACTCCCAGATTATAGAGAAGGAGATGCTGCAGCTGCTTGAAAAGATGAGGCTTTCTGGAAAAACTCAGTGCTGATGTGAAGGTTTTTTCTTAGGCTTTTTCATTAGTGGCGACACCTATCATTCAGGAGAACCAAGAATAGAAGCCAAGAATAAAAAGATGGAGCTAGAAATGGCCGTAATAGGTTCACTTGAATTTTACTATAGAATGAAATTACTCTATTGTAACTGTACATTAATGTGATAAAGTTGCAACAGTGAGTGCAACAAAAAAAAAAAAAAAAGGGTACAGTGCGGATCTCACCCTTTTCCAGTTTTGGTGCAGTAAGGACGGAAATTGAATTGCTAGAAGTTAGTGTTTGCTTTGCTGAAAGCTTCATAGTGCAAGATGCATAATGTCATTACTGATTCAGTCAGCAGAGGGGGTTGTCAGGAAGGATGGAGGGAGAGGAAGAGGAGGAGGAGGAGAGACAAAAAACTCTGGCTAAAATTAAAAAATGCCACAAAATGAAATAAAGATGAGTGCTCCACTGAGCCACAGACTGAATATAAAAGACAATCCTGTGAAATATACATGGCTGGCAGGAGAGATGAACAGAATGCTAAGCTTCAAACTCTACCTGTAACCCACAATACCGGCCCTGATCCCGAGCCTGTTGATCACCTCAGAACATTAAGGGATCATGCCAACAGCTATGATCTGTCCAATGTAGCGGTTCCCTGATCACCTAGGCAACAAGAGACAGGAAGACATGCAGTAGAAAGGAAGAGACTATCTCCCATATTTAATAAGATTTGATGTTATTTTTCCCTGTCTGTAATGCTTTTATTATTGCAGATTGGCTTAACTGTGAAAGGTATTGATTGTGAGCCAGAGCCCCAACTGAGACTGAAGGAAACAGAGATGGAGTGTGTGAGCTGTTAACTGCAGGTGATTTGTATTTATTTTAAAAAAAAGAAAAAAGAAAAAAAAAGAAACACTTTCCTTCACTGCCTTATATGGTGTTATTTTCCAGTACACTTTACTCAAAAGCAGAGGATCCATCATTTATTAATTTAAATAAATCAAAGCAGTTCAACTTCAGTGCCTGAAAAACTACCTCAGGGAGATTTTTCAAACAATTTAATAATAATAATAATGATAATAATAATAATAGTAATAATAGTAATAGGTGTATGCTGCATGTAGCAACATGACCAGTTAAAAAAATACATCTGTTCATGTAAAATAGTCTGGAAGAGGCAGCCTGAAAAAGGCTGGGGAAAAAAGGGATAAGGGAATTTTAGTCAGATTTGATTATCAGAGGAAATATAGACATTAAAGACATACTGATTCCATATTGATCTGGCTGCACAGATAATATTAATAGTTTAACTACGCTTATTTCAGAGCTGTCTGATCTAATTCTGATTTAATCCCACTTAAGCTCATATGCAGTACAGCAAGATGTTTAA
This sequence comes from Heterochromis multidens, assembly GCA_015108495.1. Classification (NCBI taxonomy): domain Eukaryota; kingdom Metazoa; phylum Chordata; class Actinopteri; order Cichliformes; family Cichlidae; genus Heterochromis; species Heterochromis multidens. The sequence goes on along the minus strand of VUQS01055294.1, from coordinate 29,821 downwards.
TTGTTTTAGTTGTTCCAGCAAACCCTGATCTAAAAAAGAAAAATGTGTGGAAAAACAAAGACATATTCAGATGATGACTGAGTGATTGTGTTTGTGTTCCTATTCTTAGCCTTGCAGTGGGGAAACAGAACTAATGATGGTGCCTGACCTTAATACCAAGCGCTCAAGGTCAGTCTCCACTGATGCATCATAGGCAAGGTGTCCTGGATGCTGAAGAGTGCTGCTGGATTGAGTCTGTTGCTATTGTTGTGGTTGACTGTGACTTTGCCCCAGAATTTATCACTGTTCATCCTGAAAGAATACAAACAGATACAATCAAAGAACAAGCAATTTATTCAGCGGTGGAGCTCCGAGGGAACTAGCAGCAATTCTTTGGCAAGTTGTACAGACCATTTTTCACTGTTTCTTCAAGTTATGCACTGATTATTTCACAATAATGCAAGTGGAAAATTAATGGAAGAGAGAGAAAAGATGCAGGATTCAGAGATGGGGGCACATTTTGGTTTTACTGTCTGACAAGCTTTATTAAAAGTTTCTTTTTATCCTGCAGCATCATAAAAAATTATCCATATGTATAGGCAATTCAAGCTTTCGAGTGGTGCTGTTGTTAAAATGAACCCTTTTACACACATACTGAAACCAGCTCCATTTGGTGTCATTATAAATAAGAACCACCTGACGCTGAAATATACACCAAAAAATATAAGCTTGCAAGAGTGGTGAGTGATCTGGCTTTTTTCAGGATGCTGATAAAAAGATGAAGTAAATATTGTCGTAAAAGTCAATTACATTTTTACCCTAATTTTTTTCTTTCACTTTTTAACTTTAACTCTTTATTGTCATTGTACAGTCATACTTTGTACAATAGTACAATGAAATTGGAGTACTGTCTCACATCCGTGCTAAAAGCAAATAACAATAAATAAATAACATATATACAGAATAAAATATATACAACATGTGCAGAAAATAAAATATACAATATGTTTGTTTTTGGCACAGCTGATAACAGCAAAATACCTAAAAGAAACTGAGGTGTCTGTCAAAATTTTAGGTGGAAAGGTATTTTAGATGACAAAATTTATTTTAATGAAATTTAATAGAATTAGATTATTTTCAACATATAAAAGGTACCAATTTACCTTACATTTTGTCTATAATCTTACAGTGAAAGATCATATAATGTCAGTAAATAATTGCATGAAGTCTGCTTTACTTAACTGATTAGAAACAGCTTGTTTTCTCTCACCTGTCTTTGAGGAGCAAAAAGAGCACAGAGAGGCAATATGGAACATGATAAAAAGAAAAAAAAATTAAAGAGAAAGGGTGAATTGCAAAATAAAATGGAGCGAGCCAGCACAGAGGAAGCGGGAACTCAGAGGAAGGCTAAATGTTGACTAGAGGGAGGGAGAGCCAGCCTGTCTCACTTGCTTGGATCATTAATTTGTGTTCTAATTAGCAGGAATGCCACAGTTGGAATGTGACGCCTGCATAAGGACGGCGTGTGTGTGTGTGTATGTGTGTGTGACCTGCCCTGGCTCCGAGTCTCCTGGCTTGTTAGAAATGACAGATTGACGCTCTCCTGCACCCCCCACCCACCAGGCCCACCCCACACCCCTACCCAACTCACCCATCTGCTCTGGAAAGACACCAGATCTTTAGACCTGTCTTGTGTTTGTGCCATGTGGGTGTTTGTGTGTGTGGGCGTGTCAGTTGGTTCGGTTTTGTCATTCTTCAACTGGTTGGACCGGTAGGGGAGTGCGAGAAAATTCTAGTCATGCTTTGTAGCGACTATCAGTTTTTCTTCTGTGAATGCCAAGGCCAAACTGGCTTTATAAGCTCTTTTGCCTTTTAAGAATATATTGTTCAAACCAAGGCTGTGCTACACAGATCACAACATCACCGAAATTTTTCAGTTAATCAGGTTTGTTTGCTCAAGATGCAAAATATTATGAGTCCTTGGATTCAAACTTACAAAAGAGTGAAAGGATGAATTCACTTGAAACAGCAGTCAAAATTCCTGTCCCCTAAATCCAAAAGAGTTCTGTGAGACAGCAGGAATTTGATGGCATAGGTCACTGTTCATTTCCTGTGTTTTCTCACATTGTGGATAAACTCCATCGGCCAAGCTTTTCATCATCTGTCCCCTGATTTTTAAAGACCCAGACGGTGCAGTGAGCCTTTGCCTCCCCAGGGCCTGAAAACATTCATTTAGATAGTGCCAATATCCAATCTTCCAGTATGTTTCTTTTGGACATATCTTTAAGGAAGAAACGAGAGAAATGTATCAGTGCTGCTGTCCTTTGGTCAGTGACATCACATTTATAAAGTCTGTGTGTTTTCGCACTCTGGTGTGTGCTTCTGTATGTGTTTGTATGTGTGTTAGTTATTCCACTGAAGCATCTAGCCCAGGGACAGAGTAGAGCTGGTCCACAGTGTAATTGAACCACAGATCCTGCTAGACTATTAGTCACAAGACTTGTTCTGTCCATAGCCTTTTATCACTCTTGAATCCACACAAGCAGTGTGAATAGGCTGGTCAGTAGTACAAAATGCAGCTATCACAGATAGCAATCCCAAATTTCTCCTTATACAAATCTGGAGATTAGACTTTCTGTTACACAACACTTAAGCAGGTCAATGACAATGTTACAATATTTTACAGTGAGTTACAAACAAATTTATCTGTTATATCTATTTAAAATGGATATAAAAAAGGGGTTGTTGCAATATGAACATTGTTTTTGTAGATTTTGTTTTGAAAACCTGCATAGTTAAATGCTAACAGTATTACAAAGAAGTCAAACTGGTGAGAAATGACAGATTACAAAGACAAATTACATTCCAATACCGTTTGTAAACCAAATTTTTACGTGATATAAAAATATCAGAGGCGTTGCATGGAGTTACTAAAGGGCTCTGGCGTTTATGTTTCTAAGTTCGCTCTACAACAAGCCAAGCCCATGCATGCCTGAGAGGTTCCAGCCTCTGATGACAAGATCTGATAAGTTACTACAGGTAGAAGGGGAGCTTGTTCAACAATCTCCAAAAAAGTACAGTACTTTGCAAAATATGCAAGAAAACTTGTTTCACCATGTGAGGCAAAAACACACCGTGGCTATGAAGGAGGAGATGCTAGCAGCTGGTGATGTGTGACCCAAATGTAAACAAGTGACTCAGCCGAGCATCGCTGGAGTTTTCACTAACTGCACTCCATATGACAGGAAAAGCAAACGGTGGATGGAAATTACTGCTGCGGTTAGATGGTGGAAAAGCAGAGCTTTAAGCAGCTGGTTAAAAAGCTCGATCCAAGATACAGTACCCCAGGCAGAAAATATTTTTCAGTTTTACTGTGTGACAATACTCTGCAGCTCCTGAAGAATTACAAGGTTAACTTACTTTAGTTATTGTTAAACTAAAGTGTCAAGCAGTTATTTTATACTTTTACTTAAAATTTCCAGGGAAAGCACTACTTAGGCTACTTTTGTGCTTACATTTTACTTACGCTGTCACTGGATACAATGCTGTGTCATTACTATTGGACTCTAATCCTGCTGCTGCTGCTAGCACCTTGTGGCAATAAAGTCACACTTCAAATTAGGACGTGTGTCATCAGTGTCAGTGGATCATTGGAAAAGGACAATGGAAAATGCTCTTCATGTACTTACACTTATAAATGCTGCTGTCAGCAAACTGCAAGTGTCAATAAAAGTTTGTTCAGTATGTTATTTCTGTATTCTCAGAAATATTGTTATCGCAACTTTTCTTGAAATATTGTGATATAATTTTGAGGGTATCACCCACCCCTGATTTTGTTATAATATGATGCATATATATTGATGCACCAATCGCAAGTTGCTAGCAGAAGAGCTAACACAGCATGAAGGAAGCTAACAGCAAAGGTTTAGCAGTTTGAAAGCATTTCACGCCTGAGACACCAACATCTTTTATTTATATTTTTGCAAACGTGTTTTACTTACTTTGACCACAAACTGTGGTCAAAGTAAGTTCAAACAACTGAAAAGCTCATCGATGACAATAGTGCTTTCCCTGTCAGCTTCTCACTTTCTCTAGCTGGCGCTCTGTCATTATCTTCACTGTCACTTTTGTTGTTGGGAAGATTTTATTGCACTTATAGTAATATAACATATCGTCGTCAGCTTGATTAATATTTTTGCACTTCATCTGCCCTCATGTGCTCTATTCCATATGCTACGTGTGTGTATGAGGAGGTGGTTTCACAGTGAGCCTGAGAATGGATAATGGCCTATTTATGGTCACCACACTGATCGTGTTGCAGTGTTGTATTCATTTGTTCTGTTTTATTTTACAAAGTTTGGAAAGAAATGTTTAAGTTAGGTTTTACTTGATGTTGCTGGACACTTCAGAGTGAGGCTTAATATTTGTAACACTTCAGATAACCGAACCTAAGGTATTGGTATTGTATTGGAACTGTTTGATTGGTGCAACCCTAACTGATAATAGGTTTAAGGCATGTGTTTACAGATTTTCCCTTTCATTATTTGTCCGTCAAAGGCCTTTTGTGATATACAGTATTTGTGTCTTATTGTATGTGTATCTTCCCTTTGGGTACACACTATAAGCTTTTGGGCATCTGTGATCAAAAATTATATGCGTATGTGTTAACCTGTAACACATCTGGATGTTGACAGTGACTCAGCGATTGGGCACTGATCAGCACCCTGCAGGTGAGATTACCTGAGCTGAACCAAAGTGACTGTCCTGTCTGGGAGAGAGAGAGAGAGTGTTACTCAGTAATATTCTCAGCCTGATGGAAAGACAGCAGACAGGCGGCCTGCATATAGGCCTACTTACACCATTGGATAGCATGACACAAATAAACGCAGTGGACACAATTGTCTGTGGAAAGACAATCCTATGTTTCTCTGCTTCATATCTACTTTGATATTGGGCCTCAGAGTGTGAAACTAAGTCGAATGATGGAAGACCACGGTTTCTGGAGGAGGGCGAGCAAAGAGGGGGAAAAACGAGGGAGGGAGTGTGTGAATGAATGCTTCGGACAGTTCTGGATGAGCAGACACTGACAGGTTTTCTGTCTTTCTTTTTTTTCTGTTCTGGCCCCTGTCTCTCTGTTTCTCATTCGCTCTCAAAATATCATTACTGCACAATTCGACTTCTCTTCATCTTTAGAAAGGATTTCATACGAGCAGTTGTTGGATTGATTAGGTTTCTAGCTACAGTATACACCCATCCCCCGTCTCGTCCTGAGGAACAGAATGAGAACAGGGCCGCTGGTCAGCACTCTGGTTTTCTGCATCCAGATGGTAGATGTGAAAGATCCCAGTTAGGGGTCCCAATGCTGCGTCCTTGAAGCTGGGTGATTTATATGCTGGCAAAGGCATCTAAAAGGCAACTAAGGAGAAAACTTCTATACATTGTGTGATAGTATAAGGATGTGCGGGATCATATGTTTAATTATCTTTTCTAATAAATGAATGTTTTTAGTTCTTTATAATCAAATTAGTCATACTGAAACTAATCTTGCGCTCTTTGTGCTAATAATGCTACAGAAACCTTGTCACTTCAGCCTCAGTAGCAGGTGTGTGTTTATGTGTGTGTGCTTAACCTTGAAGTGACCAAGGGACGTCATCGTGCCATGCTGCCAGCATTTCTGAGGAGTTATATGCACTGGCACCTCCCACTGTTTTCTCTCCAATTAACTCTGCCATCGGCCCTGAAGAGAGTCTGCCCCAAGCCTGAGAGCTGTGTATCCCCTCACAGGTCTGAGCTTTGGCCCCACTCAGCCCCACTCAGCTTAGGTCCCAGACACATGGAGAGCATCCTTCACAGCACGGAAGGACCAGATATGGAAACACTTAGTATTCCTATTTTGGCCAAGCAATCCCAAAATGGGTCTCAGAAGTGTGAAATAATAGAGGATAAGGAATCAAAGTGTGAGGAAACGTAGCAGGGAAGTAAGAATGGTAGGATGGATTTATGGAAAAGAGTGATTAAAAGTGATTAAGTAAAAAGGATCAATTGATCAATAGCTGACCATGTTCTGGCCGTGGGGAGTAGATGAGTGAAAACAGGAGGAGATGCTGGGAAAAAAAAGTAAAAAAAAAAGAAAAAAGAAAGGGAATAACAAACTGGAATATTGTTAAATTTACCTTGTTAGTAAAAAAGGAGTGCCGTATTCATTTATTATTTTTATGTATTTATTTTTTTGTCAAAAAATAAACATGACCAAATGTTATCTGGATCAGATCTTCCATGTTGTGTAAACCCTCATCTTTGCTTGGTTGATTTAGATATGTTAATTTAACAAACTGCTTTGGTAGTTGTTTGAACTTGCAAATCTATTCCAGCTGAGTAAAATGGTCTGTTCGTCAAACCTTTGTTTTGTTTATTTGATTTATTTATTAGTATTTACTGAACTCCTGTAGTAATTATTTGCACTTACGCAGAAAGTTTGAAAATACTTTCCTCCTTCTTTTGCTGTCACTTTGTAACGGAATCAGGACAAAACTGCTCCAAGTGACATTATTAAGTGTACGGGGGTAGGAACTGAAATTGGTGAGCATGGTTTTATTATTATGAATCCATGATGTAATTTAATGTGATCTGTTAAAATCACAGAAAGGTTTTCCATCATGTTTTGTAATATGTTCGTTTTACTTAATACTTTAAATGTACTTTAAGTTGAGTGAGCTTTAGCAGTACATTCATTTCTCATCATTTTGAGTCAGAAGGTAACATACTAATAGAGGGATGAGAAAAAGCAAAGATCTGGAGCAAGTCATAATTATGTTCATATTTAGTCAGTGATGAGTGGAAGGATATAGAGAAAAAAGCAGGTAAGGGAGATGGTGGAATGAGGAATTTCAGGAAGAAAGAATGGATGGGGAACAGAAAAGAGCTGAAGCAAATTAAAGAAGAATTATCTGACATAATTCACAGTTCTAATCATAGATGGAATGGGTGAGAGGATGGAGGATGTGATAAGGGAAAAAGAAGGAAGGGAGGGCAAAAAAAAGCATGCAAGGACAACATTAAGGATAAGAGTGGAACAAATAGAAAAATAAAGAAGGAGAGAATTACCAGAATATTGTCATAATTTGGGTCATGGGTGGATGGATGGATGGATGGGTGGATGGATGGATGGGTTAATGTGGGTGGATGGATGGATGGGTTAAT
>VUQS01055294.1:8735-22622 GCA_015108495.1 Heterochromis multidens | reverse complement strand
ATGCAAGGACAACATTAAGGATAAGAGTGGAACAAATAGAAAAATAAAGAAGGAGAGAATTACCAGAATATTGTCATAATTTGGGTCATGGGTGGATGGATGGATGGAGGGAGGAAAACAAATGAGAAATGTACTATCGAGGATGGAAAGAAGCGACATAAGGATGATGTAGAAATGGAAAGATGCAAGAAAAAAGGAAATAAAGGAAGATGAGAGGATTGCGGGGTGGTGGAAAAATAAGGAATAAAGGAATTAAAGATGAGGGGAAGGCAAAAGGTGTCAGGAACAAGGCTTAAATCAAGGATAAAATGACAGATGGAGAACTGTAACTAAAGAAACTATAGAAACAAGAGAACTAAACTAAAACTAGAGAAATATGCTAAGGAAATTCTAGTTTTGTGAATTTTCTTATATTGAGACAACAAAGGAAGATTTTGTCAGCTAGAGAAACAAGAGAAAAAGAGGGAAAAAATGAGACTGAAGATAGGAGAAGGATGGAGTAAAAGAAATTAAGATCCATTCAGGCATAAATGGAAGGAAGGAAGCAAGGAGAAGGTAATAGATTAAACAAGAACTAGAACAAAAGAAGAGTGGAAATGATTGTGGCGTTAAATTTATTAGCAACCATGAAAATGTACCAACTTCAATAGCCTAAATGCTGCGAATTAGTGAAAAAGCACATAGGACAAGCATAAGACACAAATGAAGGCAGCTTGAAATGAAATGAAATTGGTTGTAGGCAGCAGGACTGCAAAGGCGTTGGGGGGGAAAAAAGGGAAGGCGAATGGAAAGGAAAAAGAGCAGGTCTTTATTATGGTGAGTAACTTTGACACGCTCGCGTTGCGCCCAGTGCCAGTCCATCCGTCATCCAGCTCTCCTACTGATGAGCATTGGAAACAAATCTGAGGAAGCCGGGCTTTATTTTGCCGCCTGGGTGACTTGTCGGAGTCGTCACAAGCCCATGTGTCCCTGTATCCCTCCCCAACTGACATCTCCCAGGCTCAGTTTCACCCGCTGGGAATCTCTGCCTCTCTTCTCCCTGTTCCTCTCCATCTTGTCTATTCATTATGCAGATAAGTTGGTTTTTTTTCTTTGCCAGTCCCCTGTGTTCGTTTGATTCTTTATTTATCTCCTGTGTTTTTCCTGTTTATCTGTTTGCAGAGTGCGTGTGTATATGCGCTTGATAAGTTGTGAAACACAGAGGGCATCAATCACTGTCACTTAGCTGCTCAACATGTCGCTCATTGCGACAGAGCCCTCCTCCGAACCTAACCTCGATGAATTTCAAACTCTTTCAATACATAAATCTGTGAGGGAGGGGAAGAGTGTGTGGGGGGGAGGACTTTTGTGCTTTTCCAATCTGAGTCAAATATATGTTTACACATTTACAAATGAGAAATACAGCAGTATAACGTCAGTTCTCATATTCTCCACGCCCATGGCAGCCTGCTTGGCAATGCAGCTCCTCCTGTAGCAGACTTCTGCAACAGTTATTTAGATGAATGATTAAAGTTAAGCCACAGCCAGCAAGAGTCTCACCATTCTTATTTAAGGAAGAATGGCGAAGCTGTCATCTTTTGACGCATTACCCACCATCTTGCATGCAAACAAGACACCTCTACTCCACTGATGACACCGAACTCTTTGGTCCCTCCCTGCCTTTTAAGATGTGTCCCCAAAGACCTGCCTTGGGTGATTGATCAGGTGCTGCGGTTGCATCAGTGGAGACATGTAGGGAGTCTGCCCACCCAGCAAACCAGACAAAAACACTCCAGCCTGCTGATCTGATGTGATCAGTAAGATAGGAGGAACAAAAGTGGACTGCTATGACCACTGAAGTCTGGCCCTTCAGAGGGAAATCTTCTAACAGCTTTATAGATAAAGCATTGTGTGGTTTGTATTAACTTCCTGCATTTTACCTTTTGGCAAAGTTCATAGAGCGATGCTATAAATACATGGAATGCAGCAAATGGGAGATTAGCAGTGTTTTCAACATCCTGTTTTGTAAGTTATTTTTTAAAAGATATTGTAAGATTGGGGTAAATTGCAAGAGGAAAGAAATTAAGAAAACCACAATTAGTTATCTTTTTTCAGTAAAGTTTAGGTCTTTGCTGTCTACTAAATAGTTTTGTTTAACAGATCAATATTATAGTCGCTTCAAAGTTTTACTAATAAATCTTATAAAATGACAATATTTAAAGTAATATTTGCTCCACAATGACCAAGGGATGTTTAAACAGAATGAGTGACCATAACCTTACTAATACAGATCATCATTGTCTGTGCACTGTGCAGAAAAATAATTAACCTCAGCTGATGTTTCTAAGTTTTACAGGATGTCCAGTAATCTTACTTTCTCTTTTTGTTAATAAAAAGATGGAGAAACCTCAACATACACAGCCCCGCTTTCAACCTCTAGCTTTACTTGCTCTCTAATCACTTTCTGTTTGTCTCAAAGAAAAGTCATGTTACAGTGTACACTCTGAGGCCAATTCTTTCTACTGTTTTCATATAAAGATTCAGTGTTTCTCAGTTTGGATGTTTCTCATAGTGCACTAAATACTTTTTGACAGGGTAGTGCTGTCTAAACTTGAACACAGCAAGATGAAATGAAGATTTGACCGTGAAGATAAAAAAAACAAACAGTGCCACAACATGCTGTATGCAACATCTGTGCTTCATAAAAATCTGCCACTGTCAGTTAGCTTGCTAGGTAGCATTGGAATGGAAGCACTGGAATTGACTGGGAATTGTTTGGTGGTCTCTTTGCTTCCACTCTGTAGCCAAGATAACAACCATAGATGGTAAGAAATGCAAGTTTGTTTGTTTGTTTGTTTTTGTTTTGTTTACTATTATGAGTACACCATCTAGTGAGCTTCATTTAGCCATAGGCTTGTCACTGTGAATGCATATGTGCACTCAAAATAGCACTAAGTACTAAGTGTGGAAGTACACTCCTAGAGCCACAGCATTCATCTTAAGCTTTTGTTACTTGGATGTAGAAATAAAAGTAACAAAAGGTTTTTTTGTAATGTTTCATCTGATTGCACAGCAGGTCGAGCTGAAGGTGGCAGAGTTGAAGATGTTAAGAGCTTCAGGTTAGAACTGAATACATCAGAGGGATAGCTCAGGTTGCGCTGTTTGGAGACAAAGTTTGAGATGGTTGGGATTGAGATGGTTTGGACATGTAGGGAAGTTAACAAGTTAAGAAATCTACAATTAGTTATCCTTTTTTTTCAGTAAAGTTTATGTCTTTGCTGAGGAGGAGGGATAGTGGATATACTGGACAAAGGATGTTGAATTTTGTTCTTATTTTTTACCATTTTTGTTGTGAAGCACTTTGTGATATTTATCTTGGAAGGTGCTAGATAAAAATAAAATTTTACTTACTTTATTTTACTTACTTAATATGGAGATTCCAGGTAGGGGGAAAACAGGAAGACCACAGAGAAGATTCATGGATGTAGTGAAGCAGGACATGCAGAGGGTTTTTGTGACCGAAAAGGAGGCAAGGAATAGGGTGAGATGGAGGCAGAAGATCTGCTGTGGTGACCAGCCAACAGAAAAAGAAGGAGAAGTTTCAGTTGGTTGGTGTGGAGTATTTTATGCAGTTGTTTCCATTCATTGCTGTTTGTGGCTGATTTTCCCTCAGTTACACACCTTCACTGTTAACCTCATAATCTTGTTACCTGGTTGTAAACATACCTGGACAAAGACATTAACCAAGGGCCTCATATTGTCTAATAATAACAGATAGTATAACCAAAATGATATTTCTAATTGTTTTCTGATACGTTTCCTTTTCTTGAAGTTACCTTGGACTTTTTAAACTTTTTGTGCAAGCTTTTAACTTTAATTTATTTTTATTTTTTGGGTTTTGCTAAAACTTTTTAGGGGTGTAGAGTGGGGTCATGTTAACAATATATTAAAATTTGGCTTACATCCACCAAGGTCTTCAAGATCAACTTAATGATTTATTGGTCGAAAATTGACAAAAAAGCCTTATAACTTAGAAACTATGATTCTTACAAGTGTGGTGTGTATTGTCAACATATAGAAAGTACTGTATAAAGATTTAAAAAATCATGTCACATTTGACCTCTGACCTCTCCTTCCAGGTCAATAGATTGATCTGAAGGTCACAGTGATAATAATGCTATATAGAGCTATTTAAAACTATGTTTCTTACTGCCATTGTTTGTATTGACAACATAAAGGCATATAGGGAATGATATATGGGGATTCTAAATATCATGTTACTTTGGACCTCTGACCTCTTCTTTAAGGTCAAATAAGGTCAAACTTTTAAAAAATGTTTTTTATCTTTAAAACTATGCTTCAAATCCTACTGCCTTTGTTTATATTGGCAACATTTAGGAAATGATACTGGTATATGGGGATTGTAAATATCACATTATAGTTTGCATCCAAATCTCATGTCACATTTGACCTCTGACCTCACTTTTTAATCTGCCTTTCTTTCAAGTTGACCCCAAAATGAGTCATATCTTTAAAAGAAGTATTGTCAAGAGAAAGAGAACGAGCTGCGTAGTTAGTTACAAATATACTGTATAAGCTCAAGTTATTCACGTCCACTTATTTACAAATCAATACCTGTTATCCATGACCTACTCCTACATAATGTTTGTGTCATCTGTCATGCTGCCCTTATCTCATTTTTACTGCACTACAAACTTCTTAAAGTACGTTTGAAAAGAACTAAGAAAACAAAATAAGATTATACAAAATATAATGCTATTCCCTTAAAAGTATTTATTGCCCACAGAGTGAGCTGCCTTGGCGGAGGTTTGCGCTTTTGGACTGCTTCTTGTTTATGTTTGTGATTATACATGTGGACGTGTTTCTGAATTCATTTACTTGAATGTACTATATGCATCCACATAAATTTTATTATAGTTGTATTACCTAATCTTAATAAATAAAACAAAAGGCTGTTTCCTTTGGGAGTAGTTGTGCGATGTAGCATTAAAAACTAAATTCTTTTTTACTGATGTGGCTGTGGCAGCACTGCTTAAACATACTTGAATGGAAGCACCAACATACAATGCTGGCAGTGATGCCCAGTGTTTTGTTAGCATTGTATGCTCATTTGGCAGTAGCTGATACTTAGCCAGTCACTGTGGAGTCTCCTGGGTTAATATAGTTCCATAATCCCACTGCATTTTGCAAAAGATGGTGTTAACAAAAGCAGCATTGTTTATTGTTAATCTCTATGAGTGAATAGTCTTTTTTTTAGTCCCATGTTCTATACAAGAGGTATGTCGTTCCAAATGTAAGAGGAACATAATTAATTTAGTCAACACTCCAGTGTTGGCCTTGCTGAATTTATAAATCATTGGACAGCAACACTTTTCTTTGAAATAAGAGTGACAGGTGGATTTAGATTACGATACAAAGAAGGAAACTTAAGGTGAGGCTTTGCTGTGTCAGGTGAAACATTTAACTATGTTGAATGAGTAATGGTCAAGAGATCATAAGCCAACTGGAGCCTTTTATTTACCGCAAAAAAAAACAGTTTTGACCTTGTCATCTCAGTCTTGAAAAGCAACCAAACAGCTATTTTTTTCCCAAAATACTGATTTATTTCTTTAGCTACATGCATATATTTGTACATAATAGGTCCACTGCAGGATATTTTGGTATTCTGTTTATATTTTAGCAAAGTTATCTTTTTTTTTTCCAAGGGAAAGGTACATAGGGATACCTGGATATGTTGTCTAACAAGCTGTCTGACCTCTAATGACCTTTCTTTTACCACTGGGTCTTTGTTGCAGATATTTTGCTTGACTTCTGATGGTGACAAAACTCTATCTAGCTTGTATAATCACTGGACAGTTTTCCCAGCAATTTTACCCCGACTCAAGTTGGCTGAGTTGGTTAAATTTAAATGTTAATTAATGAAATATAAGTCCTAGTATAAAAATATACCTCAATACACAACACTTGGAAGCTCTAAAGTTGACTTGTTGTGCCGAAGCAATAAAACAAATCAGAAATTCCTGTAACTGTTGCACATTGTAGTTTTCTACACTTCCCCGTTAGTCTAATCTTAGCAGCATTTGCAATATTTTGCAATATTGTCAGCATATTACAGTTAAGCCAGCACTCAATACCCTCATAAATCCTCTAATATAGACATCAAATGGTAGAGTACCATCTCTATCTTTCTTTCTTCAAACTAAACTTTGTTTTTATTTACCTTATCTTCTACATGCTAAAAATACAGATTCTTTAAAGCTTATGATGAACTAAAACGCTTATTAAATTTTGTCTGAAATATGGAAAAAAGACTTTATTTCTTCTTCAACTGATTTTTTTTTTTTAGAACTGAGCTGGTGTTCTTGAAACAATATTACAGATATTACTTCTCAAGAAACCTCTGATTATTCTCTATGGGGTGAAGTGTTTCTCATTTTTGTCTTATTGCACTCATAATCTCACTCTGTGTCGTATATATATTGTCTTTTTACCTTTTCTCTCTTTGCACTTTCGCCTCATATTGTCTTACGGACCTCTCTGCTTTCTCTACACTCGTTCTCTTATTCTTTTTCTTTTTCTCCCTTGCTGTGTTATCTGTCTCAGCTCCATTTCCTTGCTCCCTGATACTCCCTGACTCAGTAGCTTTCATTTTCATGATAATCCAACGACACCAGTGGACTGCAAAATCGCTTTTACTGATTTTTTTTCCTCTTCTTTCCCTCTCTTCCTCTCTGTCTCTCTCTCAACATTCTCTCGCTCCATTTTTTCCCTACTGGTTTATCTTTTTTCCTCCTGGCTTTATTTTGCTTTTTGTAATTAAATGTCATTTTCAGCTCTCTCATTTTTTTCCTTTTTTGGGTGGGGGAGTGGGAGGTTAAAAGTTAAAAAGTTTCTTTTTTTGTTATATGATTATTGTCAAAACAGTGCAGCGTGACTGCTGTTAAAAACTGAACATGTCTGAGCCACAGTACCACACTACCACCATCAGATAGGTTCAGTTCAACTTTATTTTCCTCAAAATCTACACATAGCTCCATTACTGCTCTGTCATCAGACCTCCATCCATTGTCAGACATTTTTCTTTTCATCCAGATCCTGTATGTCTAAGGGCCATGTTCATAACACATGCAAATTGTAATTCCTGGTTAGGACCTGTGGGTCTTCCCTGAGGCATCTTTTATGTAGTTTCATGCACTGTAAATGCCCAAAACACCTCATTTTGCTCTTTTTCCTAGAAATAGCAACATCTAACACTACACTACAGGCTGGTTTATAAAGTTAGCAACGATATCAGCAGAAATATGACCTACGTTTTCAACTGTATCACTCACTGACACTTGCTGACAAATAACACAAACTGTGAAAAAGGAGGAAAAGATGGTAATAACCAGGCCAACACAGTATCTGATTGTGGTCCTCGTCAAAAAATTCACAACATTAAATTAATTTTTAAAAAACTGAAAAAGTTGCAATAATGCTAACACTCAAATTCATGTGTAACTTTTTTTTTAATGTAACATTTTTTTTGTCAAACTAATTAAAATGTAAAAGCAAGTTTATAAAAGTGAAATCTGAGTTTGTAGTCATAAATTTGCAGATGCATGACAAAAGAACAATAACAATAATAATAATAATAATTTGCAATATTATCAAATGTGCTGTAAGAGAATATTTCATTTTTAAACAGCATGGCTATCATGAATACAAGTACAGTATATTGTGATATTGGAGGTCGCAATTTTTTTCCAAATCAGTTTTTGTTTTGCTTTTAGTTATTATAAATTCCCTGACAAAAAATCCTAGTAACTTTTAGTTACTTTCCTAGTAGCCACAGTAAAGTCCAAAGTCAGTTTTGTTATATTTTATTTTATGTTTTTATTTGTGACCAATAGAATGATTTTTAAAAACATAAATTAATTTAATTAATGCTCCCTCAGTCAGAAAAAGCTTTCAAACTGACATCAAAGAATAACCCTTTATGTGGAGAAATCACCTTATTCACCTATTCGTTAAATCCCTGCTGCCATTTAACACCACAAAAAAGTTATGCTTGTGAATCTGCCTTTATATATGCACAACTATGCGAATTGCATGCAAATGATGCCAGGCTGCTACAAAATAACCTCATCCACCTCCACATGCATCAGGCAGGTTTATTTTAACTCGGTAGTTTGCCTGTGTTAAAAAATATATAAAAATATATATTTAAAAAATCACATCGAATGAGTACATAACTCCTCTCCACTTAACTTAAATTGTTTCTGTCATTATTGTACTGATTTATCAGCAAAAAACACACACACCATCTTACATTTTGTGGTGCTGTGTGTTCAGGTGTGTCTTGATTTCCTGAAGAAAGTGTGTTAAGATACTGTCACCATCCATCACTGTGTTTGGTTCGGCTGATTCAGAGCTATGAGAGCAGTGATATGACTTCTTTGTTAAGTACTGCAACCTCTGATCTATTTTCTCACCTCACTTTGCACTGCAGCGAGGAGGCAAACAAAATGGCAGTGGTGCTGGGAGATGGCATACTCAGATCACTTTGGACATGTTACTGTTAAATGCATGCATTAGCGCGGTAAAATGGGAGTTCAAATACTGTCCTTCATTTAAAGGAGCAACCTTCTCCCAGTCTGAAGGTATGCATCCACAGCCTTTGACTTTGAGGTTTTAACCCTCATCACACTCGCTATCAGTGTTAGCAAAACTAATGTAACATCTAATAATCGGTTGAGGTTTTCCTAAATAGGAATCTGACCCTCTGATTCCTTGTCACTTTAACTCTTTCAAAGATGTCAGGGTCATCTAAGAAATGAAAGGCCTTACTCTTTCAGGGCTTTCCAGCATGTTTTATGATGCACTGGTGGATGAACAGAAATTTCCTACACATTTCATCTTTGAAGTTCAAAACTACAAAAAGAGAACTTTCTTTACTTTAAGATGCTCCACTTTCCACCAGCACAGATTGATGGAATTTGCCTCTTTCAGAAATGGTGAGGGTGCATTTAGGGTAAATAGGAACTTCAAAGTAAAAAATGATGTACAGTCAGCTTTACATCATATTGTCCTCAGTTAACACTTTGCAGCTTCTCTAAGTCTTCTTGAGGAAAAATTAGATAAACCTACTTTTAATCGTAAAAGCACTTGAAACAGAAAGTTAAAAAAAAAAACAATCAGTAGCTGGCATCAGAGCCTGTGGTTTGTAGTGCTGTGGGAGGGGAACTGTACATTTGACTCTCCTGTGTGACAGCAGATCAATGCAGCCTGGAGTGCAGATAGAAATGAATTGATTGTCACCAATAAAACTCCAATTAAACAAAGGAACAAGCCTGGGAGAGAGCTCAGAGACAAGCAGCTCTCATCTTCACATCAGTCCTCGGGGGAAGAATGGGAGAGCGTGATTCAGGAGAGGGAGTCGGGTGTGGGTTGAGGAGCCGGGGAGCATGGTTCATTTCCTCTGAATACTCTTGCTATCAGGAAGGTGTGGAAGTTATGGATGAATGTGAGAGGGAGCAAACTGCAGACGGAGGATCAGATAACCGATAGACAGGGAGTGCAAAAGAAAGAGGGAAAAGTGCTGGCATTGATCTAAAGCTTCCCTAATGATGAAAAGAGATCTTAATTGTGGTGACGTGTAATATAACAGGTTTAAGCAGTCAATTGTGGAACTCATCTGACCTTATTTAATAGGGTAGTGTGAAGCCTCTCATCACATAGTCTCTCTTTCTCTCACTAAACCCTTCTCTATCTGCCTGTAGATGTGTCTCATCATTTTGTCTGTCAGTTTTGTCTCAGCTGCATTGATAATCTCCTCATTGAACAAATCCCTACATTTCATTCTTGTATGGACTTTGAGGTAGGTTGGAGGCCTTCCATCTAAGCGGCAACTAAGGATGCTTTTTGCTCATATGAATCTCCAAATGAAATTTAAAGATGATTAATGTTCCCTATTTCTAGAAAATGTACAAGATCTTCTTACTCTCTCCTCTCCTCATCTCACTTCTCCACTAATAACATTTTCTTCACTATCTCCCTCTATCTCCCGAGCTCTGTAATCTGATTGTTCTTTCTATGATTGTGCTGTTATTGAGTTGTCTGGATCATACATATGTATAAGCTCACCACAATACTTATTCTGTCTTCTGCTATGATTTCCTCCAGCATACAACCAAACAGGAATCCCATTCCTAACTGGAGGAAACACTAATGCCATGTTAAACCGTGTAAAGCTTCACTCTGGAAAAAAAAACTTTGCAGGTAGCCTCAAGAGGGGACTCCATCCCTTGAGTCAAGTTTGTACTGACATTTTCTTTTGAGTCATGTTAAGTTTACTGGAAGGCTATAAAGGTCCCTGACTCAGACTGTGTGTGTTAATGGAGTTGTTTTTCTTGGCAACGGTGGCTCAGATCTAAAGTGACAGCAAGAAAGTAAAACCTTGGGGTTATGCAGCTCCTTTGGTGGACAAATGATACATGTGTTTCTTTTAAAGTACAGCGTAAAACTAACTGTCATCCACAATTTCATGTTCTCCCAGTTAACTGCACCTTGTCATAATTAGATTCAGATTTTTAGCCTGCTGTGGGGCTGTAGGGATGGCAGATAGTCAGTCTATTCAATGGATGGCCACAATTTTTCACGCTTGCGTGCTTGTGTTTTATAAAATACAGTGCTTAACAAACCTGTAATAAAAACAAGAAAACACAAATATTTTAGAAATCTGTCAAAAACTTGTTTAAAACTAATTAAAACTAACTAAAACTAATTATATTGTTATTTATTAGGCAAGCTGAATTCACGTTTTTATACCAAAATTTGAGCCGGCACACTGGACTTCAGAAATTAATCAAGCATAACATCGAACCACTAAAACAAATTTTTCTGTTCAGGAATGCAAGTAAATAACTGTAATTTGGCATCTTAATCAAAAAATAATAATGTGTTTTTTTGTAAAACAGTAAATTTGAATATTCATGGATAACAACAATAATTATATTATAGCATTAAAAATATAATTTTGTTTAAAGAGCTTCCACATACTGGTGCATTAATCATTACAGAAACATAAAAAAATATAAAATAATTTTGGTAATTACCAATACTGTTAATTTAGGGCAGCTGTGGCATAAACCTTAGATTGGGTGGCAGTCTAATAAATTTGTTAAGCACTGTATGTATTTAAAGGGTTATAAAATGGTTATCATTACAATAGTTGGAGATCTTCTCATTCTTTAACATAAAAATCACACCAAAATCAGATATAATATCGGTCAATTAACATTAATTGATTGTTTAAAATTATTAAACACAAGCATAAAAATGACTAAATATGTATAAAAATAGAAAATGAATTGTACCATGGGCGTATATGGCAGCGCACGTAGTCGGCACTTAGTAAACACCTTATGAAAGCTATCACAGCTTGTAAATACTTTACTGTATGTAGCTGCCTGAGAGTCATTCTTGATTTAGGGAATTTTCATCTTCACTGCAGATTATTTCAAGAGATATCTTAAGCTGTCTTTCACACAGTTCTTCCCAAAGATTTTCGATGATGTTCAAGTCAGTTGACGCTGACGACCACTTCAAAAGCTTCAGTTTGCATTACTTGAGGTATTTTTGGTGGATTTTCCAGTCTGCTTGGGATCATTGTCTTCTTGTAGGAGTTTCACTTTCTTTTCTGACTGCAAGACACTGAAATCTGTAATTTACTGATATCTGGTCGACCTATAAAGTTCTGAAATTGCCAGGTGGCAAGTAATGGCAGTTTCTGACCTCCCTAAGTAATTGGGAGTTCCTGAAAAAAAATGTTAAAGAAGAAAAGCTGATTTTCAAGGTCTGTCTGCAGAAACATTTGCAAATACTTCTTTTCAATTGAAAAATCACAAACTATATAATTTACCCAGGGTTAGCTACCACTTAAAACTAAGTTTCTTTCAAATCAAAATCATAAGCTGGAAGAGTGACTACTGTTTAGCTGTGTGTGTGTGTGTGTGTGTGTGTGTGTGTGTGTGTGTGTGTGTGTGTGTGTGTGTGTGTGTGCACCTGTGTGCTTTTAGCTTCAACACCTCTTCATCACTCCAACAGTGCCCCTCTGGCTGTTGCTCTAAAAGTTACTTCTGACTCATTGTAACTTAACTGAATAGACGCTGAGGAGGAAGAAAAGCATGAAGGTTTATTTCTCAAACCGTCAATCGTTCACTGAATGCGGCAGCCTGATATGACCTTATAGCAAACATCCGCTGTTTCAAAAAGTCTATAGCTTATGGATTTCATGTCAAGAGAAAATATCTGATATTTCTTCTAACAGATCCTCACCCTTTAAATTGATTTACTGTCAAGCACAAAAAATTTCATATTTATGCTAATAGAAAGTCCATCTATTTATTGGTTTGTGTTGGCATTTTATTATTTTCATGCCACAGAAGAAGAAGCCCTTTCTCTATACTCATCTTTTTCACTCGATCAACATTTGTTAAAGTTGCTGACTGTGTACAGTTGCTTTCCCTTTCCCTTCAGAAAGACTTATGCCAGCCTCAGACCCCCAACATAAAATCATTTTAAAACTTCATACAGCTGACCCTGAAGGTTAGGTCGAGGTTCATGGTGAGATGTTGCCGCTGAAGTTTCTGGATTATGATGATTGTGCTTGTTTTAACTCTGGGCCACAAGCTTGAGAAATGATTAGGACTGCACCAGCAGAGTGTTAGCCTGACAGATGGCAACACATGGAGTTAGCTGACAGCACTGCTGACAGTGCATTCACAGGAAGTCCCCATATTGCATGCACTGTACACACTCTTTGTTGCTGTACATATTCTGATGTTTTTCTGCCATCAACTGTAGCTTGTTTCTACCTGTCAATGCCAATGTCAGCTCACATCACCTATTCACAGGCTTAAAATTGCAAGACCTCGGCACACGGCTGCTGTCATGGCACCAGAGGGAATCGGGGTCTGTTGAAAATCTGCAGTGAGACATTATCCCAGTCACTGGTCATTCATCAAAAGCTTTCTTCTTTTGTAACTCAGTCCTCCAGTGGTCAGTACACTATTAGTTACTTGCTCTTCAATCAATCTACTTAAAAATCGGCTCTGCAGGGATGGTAATGAATGACCAGCAGAAATAGATAAATTAATTGAATGACTGAATAGATCAGAATCTAGCCTAAGTACTGCGCTTTAGCCTCTATGTATAGCAATATGTAGTTGTTATTAGGTCCAAAGATTGATGAAAGATGAGGCAGGCATAAAGCTGTCGGTTCCACTGCATTGGATAGGAATGAAGGAAGACAGAAACGGTCCCAGCCTAACTAGACACAAAGATGTGATCCTGTACTTCTATTTTTTGGGTGGGTGTTGTTTATCGACTAGGAGAATAGTTTTTAAACTCCATCCAAATGCAGCCTCAGGGGAAGCGCATGTAACCCCTCTGAATAGTTGTAATACTTCGCACTGTCACTTCATGACAGCTTCAAGCTTGAAGTCTGCATGTGTGAGAAAGTGCGTGTGTGTGTTTGAAAATGTGTTTGTGTGTGTACATATGTGCATATGGATGGGAGCATGGCAGTGATGTGATTGATGAGACATGAAAGAGAGCAGAGCAAGATTTCCAGTCAATCAGCCCTGTGAATAACCACCTAGGCTGTGGATTAAAGGCAGAAAGCTGTCTGCACAAACAAAGGCTCACATCCATTACCTTACATGCAGAGTTGTTTTGCTCTCTGTGGCAACACTGACAACAAAATTAAAGTGTGTTAACAAAAATAGATCTTTTTTTTTTTTTCTTGAATTCAGGAGATGAAACGTAGCAACATCTAACAACTAGGATACTCGTGGAAAAAAAAAAAAAAAA
The DNA here is from genome assembly GCA_015108495.1 of Heterochromis multidens. NCBI lineage: Eukaryota > Metazoa > Chordata > Actinopteri > Cichliformes > Cichlidae > Heterochromis > Heterochromis multidens. Next base: position 8,768 of record VUQS01055294.1, on the reverse strand, counting down.
AAAAGGGAAGAAAAAAAAAAAAAAATAAAAAAA
>VUQS01055291.1:0-12664 GCA_015108495.1 Heterochromis multidens | reverse complement strand
AAATAGCTTTGAGGCTGTCATGAATACAAAGCACAACTAAGTCCGACATCTAGGTGTCTGGGGATATTTTCTGGTATTTTGTCATCTGTGGCTTTAATGACATATGTCATCCTAAGATGACATTCTCTTAGCAAGGCTTGATGGACAGTCATATATATCTGTGCTTTTTAAATCAAGCACATATCCATCTGTCTAACACCTGTGTATTTCTACATGATTATGTAAATCACCAGAAACCGGCATTTAATGAGGGCTAGATCAGGACCAGTTAGCTGTGACCAGAGCGTGTACATCCAGTGGGGCCAGTGTGGTGTAGCGTGCTTTTTCCGCTGTGACTATAGCGACCCTGCTCTGCTCCCCTCTGGCTGGCTCAGTGTGAAGGGAGCAGCTGAGGAGAAGCACTCACGTGGCTGCCTGGAAAAGAGCAGGCACATGCTCCCTCCGTCTCTCCTCGGCTTTCACTCTTGTCTTCCTCCCTGCTTGTTTTTCTGCCCCCTTATTTAACATGGACACACAGATTCACCACCAGCAAGTGGCCCTACTCTCACTTTCTTTTCTAACCTGTCTTGCTAAAGTGTGCACTCCCTGTGCACTCTTCTATCATCCCTCCTTTTATCCTCTACTCCCCCTGTGTTTGTTTATGCTCCTCCTCCTCCTCTTGCTTGATATTTTTAGAGACGAATTACGGCGCACTGCAGGAAGAAAAAAACTTGAGGGGGAGCAGTTTCGGCAACGTGCGTCCCGCTTCTTTCCTTCCTTCCTTCTCACTTTCATGAGGACTTCTTCTTTTTCCTGCAGGACCTCCTCTTTTCCCTAACGTCTCTCTTTTATTATCTCTATGTTTTTCCGCGTCCTTCTCTTTCTCATCTCTTTTCTGCTCTCCTTTTTTTTTTTTTATACATTTCAGATATATCACATAAACCCCCAGTCATTTCAAGCTGCAGACAGCAGCTTTGAAATATTCCTCTCAGGCTTTCATAAAATGAATCTGATTGAGTGCATACATTACTATATGTTCATGTCAGCCAGTGTGTCTTCCTCTTTGTGTGCATATGCCTCCTGACTCCAGGGTTTCTATCATTAAATAGGGTAGAAACACTGTTAAACCTGGCTCTGTCGTCTGTTAATCTGTTTGCAGTATCCTGACTGCTTAGGCTACTTTACATTAAATGGCCATCTGTTAGCAACCCATAGTTCTATACATTGAAGCAACATGTTTGGCTGGCTAGCATCCATGCCCTTCTATTAAGGAGTATAAATGCATGCACATGCTATGGATTTGTTTATGATCTGTTGGCCATTTCAGATTTATCACTGACAGGATCTAGCACTAAACTTACTACTGTCACTATTTTCTATTCGTCAAGGGCCAGTCTGCTGTGTAGGCAAAACAGTGTGACCTACAGGTCATTCCATACATCCGTCACTGCATTTGTTATTAAGGTTATAAACCAGCAGCTGACACTGGACATGCAGTGATTATTCATTTCCACTGAACGAGGATGTATCTGTACTCAACGTATTGAAGAAATCTGGTGTAGGGTTTGTTGATGTCGATGTGGGGTTTTTTTTTGTTTGTTTGTTTGTTTTTTACATTGCTTACTTATGAGAAGACAAGGAATAGTCAAAAAGAAGAAGAATGAGAAGAGAGAGAGAATGTGTGTGCACATGTTTGTGTGTGTGAGAAAGGGGGGAAAAGGAGGGAGATTGCTCAGGATTTGGCAATGTCCGCAGTGTATGGATGTTTGGTCTTGGTATGACATTTGGCGTGACTTAAATCTGCACACAAACACACACACATACACTCACGCGCAGATGTGCACATACAGCCAACAGCAGCAGCTGTAGCAACAAGGCACTGACAGCAGGCTAGAGCTGGAGATTACTCACTGCACGTGGCACAAGCCAGTTGTTGCTGCAGGATAGTTGGACAGACTCTGAGTGCAGACTTGCATACAGAAACGTGTGTGTTTTTGCATTGCCCCAAACATGTCTAGTTAGTTGTTCAGCTCCTCTGTCTTCAACATTATTACCGATCGTAGGAGGTGAATGCATGTGCTTCTCCTGCTTTGTGTCATGCTCAGACAGCAGTGGAGTAAATTACACTGGAGAGCCTTCCATCCACGACTTTGGTTTGTATTGCCCTCTGAGACTGCAGAGCTCTCTCACAACCTCAGCTGTCTACATGTATTTGCTGCGTGCGTATACAATGCTGTCATACACAGAAACAAAACAGCAGGGATAATTGAATACTTGCATCTAGCAAAAAATTTGCATGGATGCTTTAGATCCTCGCATGCATACATACAATCCAAAGCCTTGGGCATTTAATATCCAATGCTGAGCTCTCTGGGCTATTTTAGGCTGACTTGAAAATTAGTAGCTCCCAGACCTCTGCACAGAGAACATTTAATTTAATACAGTATATGCATGGTATTAGAGAGAGAGAGAAGCAAAAGACTGTACCTTTATGTGAACTGCTGATTGTCCAGCTGGTCCTTGAGAGCCATTAGAGCCATCAGATGTGATTATTAAACTCCTTGCATAGAAAACAAAACCATGAAATGTCAAGAGTCAAGATTTTGTAGGGAATAAATGTAGTGTCTTGGACCCAGTTGTAGCCTTAGAAATAGAGAACTGCAACATCAGGCAAGATCACAGTGGACTTCCAAGTTTACAATAGGGGCTCCGCAATGTAGAGAAACTGTAGAAGGCTTTCCTGTCTGGCCTCAGCTTATTAAATTTCTCTCCCTCTCTCTTTTGTCCCCCATCCCCTGTTTACTTATTTTATCACTCCATCCTTACCACGAGCCATTTGTCATCACCGATTAAACTCTGCACCGTTCCCCAGGCTGCATCCAATGCAGCCAGCTTTTTTCTGTGTCTGCAGTGTGAGTGGATATGTTTGACGAAGGCAGAATTATTGATTCACAAAGTCAATGAAAAAGACAGAGATGGTTATATAACAGCATTTAGTGATATAGGAGTAATGCTTACATTAGCAGTTCAGGGTTCAGGCTACCTAAGTATGAAGACTAGGAAGTTTGGTCATATGTGAATTAATGCTAAGGAAGAATATTTTAAAAGACTGCGTTTGCTTATATTTTGGCAAAAAAGGTATACTGCAACGTAAAAGACTCCACAATCAGTAGAGTATGAATATTTCATTAACCAGACAACTTTGTGTGGCAAACGTAAACAGTACCTTTTCATACACATGTATCTCTCACAAAGCCCTAAACAAAGGGCCAATTTATCATTAAGCTTTTTTGAAGCCCAATCAGAATCTGCTTCCCGCCACCCTTTCTTCAATCCTTGTTGGTACAATACACCTGCAAAAAAGCCTCTTGTTTCTTAAACAGCTAAAAAGGTATAAAAGGTGGGATCATGACAGTTACAGATATAAGAGATATACTACAATTATGGTCAAGAAATTGACCTTTTCAGTACAATCTCAGCAAAACACCGTGGTTCCTCTTAGTTACCAGGAAGAAAGCATAAAAATCTATTAGTGAAATAAAGACAGTTATGTATTTGACTGATGACCCACTTACAGGTTCAGATGTCTTATGAAGAGCTTTGAATAGTTGAGTGCAAAAAAAGTGGGCCCAAAAATATGAAATTGGATCATGAAACTCTTCATGACACAAATAGTGGTAGCTCAATATATGGATGCATAATCCACAGTGATGTGGAGGTGATCCATATTCGTGTCTCTGAGATGGGCAGAACTTTTGAGATCATTAAAGACTCTGGTTTGGCATACATTAGTGAAGAGACAAGCGATATCAAGAGTGACCATTAAAGTATGTCTGATATAAGAATTTGTGACAAAAAAGTCAGTATTCATACAATGGAGATAATAGTACTGACATTGTATTTTGCAGGATTACCTCAGTCAGGTGGATTAGTTATGTATTTGCAGTAGGTTGAATTCAAACATAGGTCATGAACTACAGAGGTTTTTTGATGCTAATTGGCTTAAATAAGAAGTTGAGGTTCACTTATAGCACAGAAAAGAATGAAAATGTATAGACAGAAGTAGTTTGTCTCTAATAAATCCAGTTCTAACTGTACACACAGTATTTCACATTTTAGATCATTTGATCACTAGATGTTGGGAACTGTTGCTTGAAGAACTGGCATTCATTGATTATCAACCTAAGATTTCTGTTAGACTAATCAAATACTCATATTAGTTTATTTTTAGGATAGAAGTGCAGCATAATGGCAGGAGAGCACCAGGCTGAGTTTCCTATTTTTATAATCAAAATATTTAATTACAGATTTCAAACATTGTCATAGTAACACTTGTTACTTATTTGACTTTGAAACTTTAAAAACATTTTCACCCGCACATTTCCTTACTTCACTTCACTTCACTTTCTCTACCTTTGCACCCCTCACCCTCCCGCTGCCCAGCGCATTGTCACCCAGCCTGCTTCCTTCCGCCTGTGTATCCCTTGCAGATGGCAGTGGCTGTGCCACGTCCCACTGGGACAAAGTGTCCTACCAGGGCCTAATCCGGTTGCCATTTTCCCATCCCTTCCTGTCCCTCTCTGACACCTTGAGTTCTCAAATTACCTCATCAAGCTGTGGTTTGGAATTTAATTCAGCATGTTTAATTATATCAGCTTTTAAAACAGGTTCTTGTACCCAGAGGTGACAGCTTCAATGAGAACCCAAAAATTGTTACAGGCCTGCCTATGTTAGGCTGTCACACAGAGAGGATAATTAAGCATTTTAATTAAGCCTGGGACTAAATTTATGCTTGTGGGAATAGATTTAAATAGTTTTAGGAAAGGTAACGACCTATATTATGCCCAGCATATTTTTTTTTTTACTGTGTGGACACGCTGTACATTGATGCAGAAAGTGTTGTGTCAGTCTTTCTTTTTTTGGTAAAAAATGGAGACACCAACTATCAGCTTGAACTCTTAGACTTTATAGATGGCTAATTGTGTGTTTCAATACTTTATGCATCAGCATCCCCCCTTTCTGACTCACAAACACACCACCCTCTAGCTCTCTCCTTCTCCCTCTACTTGGGAACATTTCAAGTGGCGGTGCACATGAATGGCTTGACGGGCTGCCATGGTAACTGCACGGCTGACACAGTCAGGCTGACAGACATTTCCGACCCAGCAAGGCATCGTCACATTGGTGTTGTCATGACAACTCTGTAAACAGCACGCCTTCCTCTCAAAAAGATGGAGAAAATCATAGGAGTCTTTAACATTTGGGGTGTCTTTTGCATACATCTTCAGGAGAATTAATTGGAAGAAATCAAATTAAATGTTTTAAAATCTGTCCGTCATTACTGAGCGAAGCAGCAGCCATGTACACATGGCTGTTCATTTCATACCATGTCTGTGAGTGTGTGGTCAATTTGGCCATCTGTGTATCCCCCGGGTTCAACAACAATGAGAACAGAGGTTCTCTAAGTAGGTCACTTGTTGGTGTGAGTCTAGGCGGTCTTATCGCGGCACACAGTAGTCCAGCTCAGTGGACCAGCTCCCTTTGTTCCACAGCACAGCTCCACTGAGCGCTCCCACAGAAGCAGCCAGCAATGCTGCAGCCCCGGGGTCAAGTCTTTCCAGCAGCACAGCTAAAGGTTCAGTTTGCTTCTTTTTAGAGACACAGAGGTGATTACTGATTGTAACCTGCATGTGTGAATGGATGTGAATGTGAATTCATTACCTTAAAACTACTTTTCCTGGCATGTACATATGATAGGTTTCAGTTGTTCTAAGCTTATTATGATTGCACGCACAACAGTGTGCTGTAAATAAAGTAAAGTAAATCGTGTATATATATCTAAGTTAAATATGATGTCACAGTTTTACTGTAAGTAGTAAATATAAATAAATGTTTTAAGTTTCTCTCTAGATTTCACAGGTTCATTGGAAACCAGTTGTAACTCCTTAGTGGTCATCTGGTTCCAGTCCTATGGACAAAACCTTTCAGGGTAAAACTGATAATCAGCAGCTGTTTGACTTATGTGAAGGTGAAATAATGTAAATTTTAGCTAACAACAGAATTTCAATAGCTAACAAAGCTGGTGTGTGACTGATTGCATGACTTTGTGTTCTGATTTTTATTTTTTTTTTCATCTTATTCAGAATAATTTAATCCAGATAATAGACTTCTTCGACAGAAGATATCTTGACTTATTGGTAAGCTACATAAATGATGCTCCCTTACTCTTCAGTTGTCCTAAAAGCCACAAGTGTTTCCTACTGTTACACATTTACATACATACACACATTTTAAAGAAAAAAAGGAGTATGGACTTGGTAGAAATTGGAAAAGAAAGTCCAACATATTGATAGTATTTTATGCTAAGCAGAGGTAGGAAGAGCTAACATTAATTTAACATTGTTATAAAAACTAAATGCAACAAAGGACAGTTGAAACAGGCTTAAAAAACTTTGAATCGGTTGTGACGTACATGAAGCCCGTGACTAATTTGTGAGTTGAGATTCTGATCCACAATAGCAACAGACCTGTGGGAAGCGTCAGCCTTACATGAAGAGATGAGACTGCAGCCTTCTACACATGAACACATGAAATAAAGAGAAATGCTTTGGCTCCCTGTGGCAGTGGCAAAATGGCCGAATGAAAATGGAACTAGTGTGACTGTGAGTCATCACTGTGCACAGCTTAATGGGACTTAGGCATGGTTTATTTTGTTATTTACACATACACTTCTCCTACTGTATCATGAAATCCATGAGAGACCTATCAGTTTTTTTTATATGTGTGTTTTTTTTTTTTTTTGGTTTTTTTTTCTATAATTGGAGCGTAACCATGCATTAATGAAACATCATTAAAGTGTAATGTAACTGTCCGTAAAAATAATGTGTTTTTACTGCGTAAGAGGAACGTACTGTAGGTTCATGTGAAGTTTAAATCACTATTGCCTTTTATATTCATGGGCATGTTTGATTATTGCTGCACTCTTTCCTTTAAAATGCAAAGCAATCAAAGGTGAGATCAAGTTCAGGAAGCACTTTACACTATAACAGGAATGACTGATGACAAGCGTTGCACACATGTATTATAATGCCATGTGAACTGCTTGCATATCTGCCTTAAAATGGATAGCAATGATGCACAAAGAATATTTTTTTTGTATTTATTTTAATTTTTCTTTATTTATTGGACCATGAGACATAGTAGAAACACAGGATTCTTTAGGAGCTATGGAGTGACAGATCCACAGATGAATCACAGGTTAATCCTAAATATTTGTTGGATATGTATAGGATAATGAGCATCAGCAGTCATGACTTTAGAAATATTTGAATTTGGGTTATTTCTACTATCAAAGAAAAAGATTGTGGCTTCGTGTGTCTGTGAAATATGAAATGTGTTTACCACAGGGAAATGGGCTGCTCATTATGTGATTTTGAAGGAGCCACTTCCAGTGTAAAGTGACCTGAATGCCGGTGATGTCAGCCCCTCCGATTCATGAAACACATGAATAATTGAGGAAGAAGCAGGTTCAGTGCACCAGCGCTGGGTAGAGGTGGAATGCAAAGTGAAAGCCATCTCTTTCCTCATTAGCTCTGTCTCTGTCTCTCACCCGCTCTCTCTCTAGCCTGGCTTGCACATTCTCTTTCAGTCTCTTCTATCTATTGTCAGCCTGCAGCCGTGAAATTCTGTGAACCAGTAGCAGCGATCGCGAGAAGAAGAGCCTTTGCTTGGATACTAGGAGAGGCAGTAAGCAGACAGATGATCCAATGACTGGGAGAGCAGAGGAAGAAAAAGGGGGAACGGAAAAGTGCAGGTTGCTAAGAGAGAACAGGAGCTTATCAGCCTGTATTTGACAAAGGAGAAGAGAGTAACTGATAGAAAGAGAAGAACAAGGTCTGATATCCGGCTTTGGTGGCTTCTCTCCATCTGTTGGGAAAAAATATGTTCTTTTTATCTCGCTCTGCTGCGTCTGCTTCCTCCTCCTTTACCTCTCATCCTCCTGGCATGCTCCGGAACTCGTCCACCCTCCTCCTCTTTATCCCTCATCCCTCTCTCCTCTCCCCCTCTCTCTTCATCCACATCCTCTCTCCTTCTTCCTGTTCCTCATCCAAGGCTCCCGCTGCGTGAATGAAGCCGTTTGAAAGGGGCTGATCGCTGCGGAGTGGCTCTCTACATGGCTACAAGCAGGTTAGTTCTGGGAACAACTGCCTGCATACCTGCCTGCATTCAGACAGCCCTACATGGACCCTGCATAATGAGTTTCCCTGCTTGGAGCAACACGTTCTATTTAGAAGGAGAATCCTAGGAGGGTGAGAGCTGCACCTCAGACCACCAATGTGTCTTCTTTGGCAGGTGGTGTTAAGGGCAATGTAAGCTGGTTATTAGGAGATCAGAGCTGGCAGGGGAAGATGGCCCTAAGCCTGCTGAAGAAAATCTCCCTGCCTGCTTCTTCCATTTTTTTTTCTCTCTCTCTCTCTCTCTCCCTCTCTCTCTCTCTCTCTCTCTCACCATGTATCTGTCTAGCTACCTTTCTTCTTTTACACGGAGAGAGAAAAGAAGTGCAGTGTGCAGTTCGTGGGATGATCCACTGGGTGAACAGCTCATTACTGGGAGCTGCCTACGAGGACATGGTGGTGTTTGAGTGTGTGACGGTGGCCAACGAGGGCTGTCGCTGCCTCGAGGGCTGTTACGGCGAGGTGTTGAGGGACCGTGTCTTTCAACAAGGGTATGGTAGACTCTGTGATGCATGTGTGAGGGCGTGATGCTGTGATGTGTTACTGCCACTGTGCGTATGTAGAAAGAAAGGATGGGTGGGGTAGAATGGGTTTGGTTATGTAATCTGTGCAGTTCACGGGTGCATTTAAATACTGAAGTGGTTTACTCTGTATTATTTTGTATATTACGTGTGTGATGTTGCTATTTTTATCAGCTTGGCAAGACAAAGTGAGCTGTGACGTACCTGTGCGATACGTGGGCATACATGCACTGTGTCCACGCACATGCCCATGTTTACTTCTGCTGCTGTGTGCTGGATGCACACATTCCTGGGAGCGCATGGTGCTCCTCATGGTCCTTTCAGAGCAAGCAGAGCTGAAGGACCAATGCCAGATGGGTATTTTCCAGGGTCAGCAAAACTCTGAAAACAAGTGGGGCCCATGGAAAGGCCCGGAACTCTGCTCTATTGTGAAGTTGAGCGTTTGGACAGCTTGAGCCATTTGGATTTAGGGCTTTAGAGCTTATTTAAAGAAAAGACTGTAGCAAAGTGTTGCAAACAGCAAGCTTGTTTCTCTTTCTTTTCTTTTTTTTTTTTTCACTATGTATGTAAGAACTTGACCTATTGTGAATGACTGGCATGTCGCGATCCTGTGTCATTAACACCTTGAAGTCAGTCGTCTCTCTGTTTTTTTTAATTTTTTTTATTTAACTGGGCAAAATTATAAAACTGGATAGAAAAGGTATTTTTTTAACTGTTCACTTACTTCTTCTTCCTTTTTTTTTCTGATCCAAGTTATTCCAAGTTACTGCTCAGAACCAAAAAAATCAAAGTAATAAATAATCCAAATTATGCAATTTTTTTAACTACATATCCACTTACTTGCATTGACTCTGTATGCCACCAGAGTAGACTTAAAATGAAAAAACCAAAATGCAACTGAAGTGCAGACTTTCAGCTTTAATTCAAATGGTTAAACAAAAATATTGCATAAACCACATAGGAATTACCTCTGAGGATGGCTTATTTCATATTTTTGTTGAGATTGCCTTTGATCGCATGTTATGGGTTCACAGCAACAGCTTGCACGTGCGGGTATCACACTTGGAATCATCTCCAGATATTTGTCTGCTTCATGAACTAAAGAAAGAGCCCAGATCTGTCCACAAAACAGGTTTTGAGTTTTTCAATTACATTTAAACCTCTGGAAAAAAGGGTCTGTGCATCAAAAATGACTGCAACTATTCAACAGTTAATGTAACAGTTTGTCAAGTCTCTTGAAATGAAGCCGAGCCTCTGCACTTCACTTACATCTTGATTCATTTCAAGTGCATTGTAGTTGGGAACACAGGTGAAATTTATGAAAATTGGGTCGCTGTCCAGACATTCCTGAAAGTTTTATAAAATGCATCAATGATAATCGATGCTTAAATGACAACTGTTTGTGTTTGGATATGAATGCATCATTTAATCATGAAATGTGCAATAACGGAGCCCAGATGGGTTGTGAGGTATTGTCTGTCATGTGCGGCATTGTCTGCCACATCACCATCCTGTTGTATTTTCGGCTCAGACAGCTTCTCTAACTGCAGAGCTTGAGTATATTTAGCCACACGCACATTGAATATTTAAACCACCCTGTCCACTGTTGCTATAGCAATGTTCATTCAGAGTAGAGCTGTATTTGAGCTTTGTAGTGGTCAGTGCTCCAAGCGATTAGTTTTTTTGAACTGATAAATTGTTTGTAAGGTCTCTCTCTCTCTCTCTCTCTCCATATATATGTCTCTTATGTGTGTGTGTGTGTGTGTGTGTGTGTGTGTGTGTGTGTGTGTGTGTGTGTGTATACACACACATACACTGTATGTGTGTCACTGAATTTCAATGTAGACAGCAGCCCTCAGGTCACTTTATCAGTATCATGACTCAGAGGGAACTCTTTGATTCCACTGGGCCTCTTTTAATTGTAATAATGCATTTAAATTTGCCCAGTTTGTCATGTCTGTTACATATGGCATTAAATATGGCATTTTCATATGACATGACTTTAAGAGCCTTGTCTGTTAATCTACAGCTGAACTCTGTGTTTGTCATTAATCACATTTCCCCACATGTTACAGTCCAGAGATAATGCTTTGACAGGTCCCCGCTTTGTGTCTCAGTGTTGTGTTTCATGAAGGAGTTAAGAACAAAGCAGTTGTGACTGATGCTTTTGTCTGCTCTTCTCCAGGCTAGTGTAGGCTGCATGTTCCCTCTGTTCACACTTAGCTTGCTGGTTCAAAGAGCAAACTCTTGTGTGAATGACCGATTGGGTTTAGTCATTCATATGCTGATGACGGATTCAGTGTTTCCATTGTTTACCGCCATGTATCTGGAAAGGAGAGGTGATCCGTGCATTCCTTTTACTAAAAACAGCAAGTGAGGGTCCCTGTACCAGACAGATCCTGCCATGTTTTGCATGCAGGGACATTATAAGAGATGAGCCATGTCCTTTTTGTTATCTCTTCTATTTGTTTGTTTTGGTTACCCAACCACATCTCTTAAACTTAACATGGATTATGCATTGCTCCTCAGGCAATCCTTATAGAAGTTACTACAATAAATCCATTCTTTTTTATGTGTCTAATATTTTTGTTTGGCGGTGTTACCAAGCCTCTGGTCAGGGCTACGTTGTACTATCCAAGGATTTTGACTTTTATATAATTAATGACCTTCACAGGACCAGATGGGAACTCCATCCAGTCTTGTACCTCTAACCCAACCTGCTGTGTGTGAATGAGAGTGACCAGCCCAGGATGTAACATAAAACATAACACTGCAGGCACATTTATCAAGACTAGTATATGCCCATGCTACAGTATTGTTTGGCCTATTCGTGCTGCTGGCTGTGAAATTAAAACGATAGGATGCTTTCAAACGGCGTTGCAGGTGCATAAAGACTAAAAACAGGTCATTTTAGCCTGTTGCTAGGTTGTTGCCAGGCAGCCTGATGGTGTAATACAAGCTACTTTCGGTTGCTCCCTTATTTGCAAGGAGTTGCCACAGCAGGTAGCTCCGCATGTTTGATTTGGCAGATGCCCTTCCTTACACAACCCCAAAGGGATTTGTGTCTCCTCCCGTGACTGAACCCTTTGGGGTTTTTCACTTGTTAGGCAAATCTGTAAACCACTACACTATGGAGCCACTAGCCCAGTGTAATATATCATGCATAAATCAAGTTTTGTGGATATAAATTAGTTGTTGTTAAACTGAAACAGGCTGTTTCACAGCTGATCAAAAGTTTAGGACCACACCACCAAAAAAACCCGTAAACTCCCCCAAAACAGAAATCAAAGTTCCAAACATGAACTCAGTAATGAGTAGCTCAACCGTTATTGTTGATCACTTAAAAAATTCGTTGCGACATGCTTGATGCAAGCGTTTCCATGAGGTGAGTGGGAACATTTCTCCAAGTGGTGAAGACAGCCGCACGAAGGGCATCTACTGTCTGGAACTGTTGTCCATTTTTGTAAACTTCCCTTACCATCCATCCCCAAAGGTTCTCAATTGGATTTAGATCAGGGGAACACACAGGTTGGTCCAAAAGAGTGATGTTATTCTCCTGGAAGAAGTCCCTTGTCCTGCGGGCATTGTGTACTGTAGATTGTCCTGTTGAAAAACCCAGTCGTTACCACACAGACGAGGGCCCTCAGTCATGAGGGATGCTCTCTGCAACATCTGGACATAGCCAGCGGCCGTTTGACGCCCCTGCACCTCCTGAAGCTCCATTGTTCCACTGAAGGAAAAAGCACCCCAGACCATTATGGCGCCCCCTCCACTGTGGCGCGTAGAAAACATCTCAGGTGGGACCTGCTTGTCATGCCAGTAACGTTGGAAACCATCAGGACCATCAAGGTTAAATTTTTTCTCATCAGAGAATAAAACTTTCTTCCACCTTTCAATGTCCCATGTTTGGTGCTCTCTTGCAAAGTCCAA
>VUQS01055289.1:7490-19743 GCA_015108495.1 Heterochromis multidens | reverse complement strand
ATCTGGTGCCTCAGGTCCGACCTGAGACCCTGAGCAGTGCTGGAGCCTAGCTTTGGGAGAGTTGGTGCAATATCTGGGCTATATCTCCCATAGTGAAACACCGAGCAAAGTTAGAAAAAGAACGTTGGGTTACTTAACGTAATCCCTGGTTCTTTGATAACAGAGTGAGGTGTTTCACCAACACTTCCCCACTTGCTTGGGCACGGAAAGAAATCTGCTTAGAATGAGTAGGGAGGGATTGGTTGGCCGTGGTGGTAGGAGGGGGCGGAGCCCTGAGCACGGCTCAACAGGTCTGTCATGGACAGACGTGGTGTCATTGGAGCTTCCGTAGTTGGTCACGCCAAAGCGATTCCCATAGTGAAACACCTCACTCTGTTATCAAAGAACCAGGGATTACGTTAAGTAACCCAACGTTTTTCTACATGAATGTATAGTGTTTTTGCCAGTTATATGCTGTCTTATCTAGTTATTTCAAACTTAACTTGTGCTTAACTTATTTGAAATCAATCCTACCTTTAGTGCCTGGATTTTTTTATGCAAATTATTTTTGGTCATATTTGGTCTTTCTTTTGTCACCTGAAATCATGTTGCCTCAAGTCACACACATTCAACTTAAAGAAATAAGTTAGCAGGCATAACATATTGTACCAGCCTGAGGAAGTCAGCATTTGAAAGACCCTTTTTTAAAAAAAATATTTATTACAGTAAGAAGCTATTTCTGTAGATTACATTAGGCATATTGTAAAATAGCAGCTATATGCTGCCAAATCTAGCTGTCAGTACTTTACTGTAGTTCAACACAGAAAACAGTTGTTGTTTCATAATAATATTGATAGAAAGCAGCTGTAAAAAGCCATTTATCATTAAACTCAGTGACTGCGGCAGAACTGATATGCAGCAGATGATGCATACATATTGACAACGATTTGAACCAAAGATTTCAAATTCACTCCATCAGACCTGTTGCCACTGATTTTCAGTTCAGTTCCTGTGTAAGATGGCATACCTCAGCCTTTACTCCCTGTTTCCCTTCCTTAAGAATGGCTTTTTGACAGCAACCTTTCCACTGAGACCATTTTTGATGAGGCTTCAGTGAACAGAAGGGCCAGATGCATCTCTCAGGCCCTGTGTCAGGCCTTTGCTGGATTTTTTCCTATTTCCTAAGGCCATGACTTTCAGATACTCATCATAAATAGGTTTTTATAGTCCTGCTATTTCTTTTTTTTGTCCTCCGCTTGTCCAGTTTCCTCAGATTTCTTCAAGGACACACTGCACACTGATCTTTGGGAATCACCTTGTTGGTGCAAAAATACTATTTTATGTCTGTCAAACTGTTATTTTTTTCAGGGAATCAACTAAATAAACGGGAACATCCCTTGAGTGGGATGCCTTTTTAATGCTTGAATGATTCACAGGTCAGTGTTAAGTGGCTTAACAAACAAAAAAAACATTCCTCTGAAAATGATCAGGTACAAGGACTGGTCTGAAAATGAGTGAAAAAGCAGCCAATGTCCAAAGAAACACTTTGAAAGACCTTCAGTAAGCCTGGAGATTTATTGCTCAAGACCACTTTAAAAATTACAAGAAAGTCTACCTCCTTGGAAGCAAAATGTAAAGAAAGGAGACGTGACTCATGACTTAGTACTGTATTGTACAGTACTGTATTGTGTTTTGTACAGTTTAATACTGCAAAAAACATCAATCTAAGACTGTACCTCTAACGGTTTACTAAAAGGAAAACTAAATAAACTTTTAGAGGAACAGGACTGATAACCATTTTTACCACTCTTAGTTCTCACTTGCACATGTGTGTGAATGAAGGTTGCTTTGACTTCATAACATTCATAAATGTGTCATATTAAAGCTGTGTAACAATTTTTAAAACAATCCTTAAAAGCTACATATTTAAAAGTGTTGCGTTTTAAGTACGTTTTTCAAAACCATGTCTGCTCAAGCCGTTACTTTAGACTGCAGGTTAATTTGTGTTCTGGTATTCATTACACTTAATTCTGTGTGAGGTCTCGTTAATTTCTTCTATAGAGACAAATTATATCTACTTTATTAGTCCTCACATTTTCTGTCCAGGAGCTTTTCCTGTGCTTCAAAGGTAGTGGAAATACCACCTGCCTGATTACATGCTGTGATTTACAAGAACAGGATGGATTTGTTGTGGGAAAGCATCTCAGGAGGCTCATGCTTTTCAGGAAGTTTGAGGAAAAAAATTCTCATGGGGTGTCTTTATTGTCTATTGTAGTTCATTGAAATAGTCATTTTCTCAAAGCTAAAATTAATAATGAGGATGAGAGGTTAATGGTGATTAAATAATAAGTAATGGATGTCACTATTGAAGCCATGTTACAGTTTCAGCTTTCCATTTGCTACTCTTCTTTGCTTCTTACTATTATATACTAAATACCTTTTAGATGTAAACAGTCAATGAAATAATTAGCCTGGAATTAACACAAAAAATGTACAGTATTTGCATCATCAATAAACTGTTTCTGTGAGTTGAATAAACTGTATTATTTCATACATTTAAAACATTAACAGAGACTTAACAAGAGTCTGTCAGTTTGAGAATACAGGGAATCTTCATATTGAATGCTTGAGCTATATAATAGATATTTTGCATGTACTTCTGTGGATTACAGTGTGCTTTTAGGTTTCTTAAGATTTATTATACTGCTTCTATTTTTCAACAGACACTCCCCAAAAACTTCATTGGGTGCATTCTTACTGGGTTGGACTCCGTTTTGCCTTCAGAATTGTCTTAATTCTTCATGGCATAGACTCAACGAGGTGCTGAAACATTCCCCGGAGATTTTTGACATTATTGGCATGATAGCGTCGCACAGTTGTTGCACATTTGTTGGCTGTACATCCATGATGTGAAACTCCCATTCCACCACATCCCAAAGGTGCTCTACTGGATTGAGATTAACAAGTGATTATTTGAGTTACTGTTGCCTTCCAATCACCTGGAAGCAGTCTGGCCATTCTCCTCTGACCTCTGACATCAACGAGGCATTTTCTCCAGAGATCTGCTGCTCACTGGATATTTTCTCTTTTCCTGATCATTCTCTGTAAACACTAGAGATGGTCGCGCGGGAAAATCCCACTAGATCAGCAGTTTCTGAAATACTCAGACCAGCCTGTCTGGCACCAACAACCATGCCACATTCAAAGTCACTTAAATCCCTTTTCTTCCACATTTTTATGCTCAGTTTGAACTTCAGCAGGTTGTCTTGACCATGCCTAAATGCACTGAGTTGCTGCCATGTGATTGGCTGATCAGATATATGCATTAATAAGCGGTTGAACAGGTATACCAAATGAAGTGGCAGGTAGTGTTGAAGTGTGTCTCCAAGTCCTTCTAAAAGTAAACTTTGGCACTTATCAGCTATGTTGAAATATATCCAGGCACGTATTTGGGCACTTATTTATCTAAATGAAGCTTAATTTTGGTGATTTCAGGACATGTGCATGACTACGTGTGCAGAATCACGGGTCAGATCTGTTAAGAAAAACACTGAAAGAGTTTGCTGACTTTGCCCCAAAATAAGGTTTTATAAAGCTTTTTTTTCCACTGAAAGTCACACTTCTACCATCCTCGCTGTTAAGGGATTCTTACCATTGACTGTGTGGTTCCTGCATTGTTAATGCACTGTTAATATTAGACTTATGGACTGTCTATATTTATTGCCCAGTCTGATATAGGTGAATTTGTTTTAATACCACTACTGATATATGACCGAATTAGTAATTGCAGGGTTTTTTCGGACCAATTTAGTCCAGCAGCTCAGTGAAACAAGAAGGGACTCAAACACACATCACTCACAGACCAAGTAAGCTAAAATCTGAGTTTACTAGGGAGCTAGATGTTATGCCAGAACATTAGTAGACAGACAGACAAAACAAATTAGGATGATGTAGTGGGTGTAACACATTAGATAATCTTGCAGAGGAATATGGCAAAAACGATGTGGTAATGGGGTGCAGGTGTGCAGCTTGGTGTGGAGGTGTGGTAATGAGGAAAAGTGGGAACACACTGTTGGACAGAGAGGAGATGACAGACAAATAGATACCTGAAATATGTTTAGTCTAAATCTAATTTAGACTAAACACGAGTACTGCGTCTTTTTTGCTGAAAGTGTGTTTTTGCCAACATAGGGCTGGAAGATTAACCATGAAATTGAAATGCAGAAACTGCTGGCTAAAAAATGTGCATTTTAACTCCCGCAGTTCAAAAGGCTTGAACGCCAGTCATATTGTGCACTAATATTCCCATGTCGAAAATACAGTGCAACCTCACAAAGTCCAAGGCAGCATTTGTACTGTAATTGTGCTTGCTGTTTATTCAAGCCACAGCTATCTGCTGCCTTCAGAGAGATTTTTCCTGGTACAGACCTTTTTTTAAGTCTGTACCAGGGAACTCTGATCTCTGGGTATTTACTCTGTGTGGGAAGGGGCTGCTTCTCCACCAAGCGAGACCAAAGGTTTAATGCAAGCTGGGCTCATTTGCTAGTGACCCTTCCCTGTTAGTAAGCTGATGCCGGCTGTTTGGAGCTGTGCGTGTTTGGACAATAAATCTCTGCCGGGCCCTAGCACAGACTGAGACAGACAGGAAGTATACAGTTTCAAGGTAACCATGGGAACATCCTTATGGCCTCATGAAGGAGGGGGTACTTGGAGTGGAGGGGCCTTGTCAGCAATGGGCCAGAAAGTCTGCAAGTTCCTCTTTTCCAACTGGGTTAGTCACTCAATAAAAAAGCCCACTATGTGATTTAAAATTAGCAGTTCACAAATCCTCCACAGTTTTTTTTATTAGAGTCACTTGGAAGAAGCTGAATTTTGTCTTTATCTAGTTAAACTCTGGTGTTGATTTTACGCTGTCTTTATTTCTCCCCCTCTAGCTGCTTTCTTATCCAGTCTAGGCCAGTATGAGATCGCCATCCCAGTACGTGTAGGACCCAATGGCGAGATGCTGGACTCAGAAATGTCTGAACACCACCAAAGAAGAAGGCGCAGCACTGAAGACAAGCTACCTGACTCTGTATTATGCTTTTTGATGTAGCTCCTATGAGTTTTTTTTTGTTTTGTTTTTTTGTCCTACACCTATAAACATTTTTTTTTTAATTTAAAAAACATATATTTATTTCTATCTTATGCATCTTTCTGTCTATTAGCTCTTCTATCAGCTATCGACATCGCGGAACAACTTCCTACTCAACCTGACACTACAGGGAGGCCTGCTGTCCCGGCAGTTCCGGGTGGAGTACTGGAAGAGGGGTCGTTTAGCTTGGAGTCACCCTTACTCTCCTCATTGCCACTATGTAGGACACCTCCAAGACCAACCGCATTCCAGCAAAGTGGCCCTGAGCAACTGCAACGGCCTGGTAAGACTGAAACCTCCTGGTCTAATCCACAGCTAATACACTGAGTGAGGGCAGCAGCAGTGCTGACTCAGCAAAGAAAGGATCAGGAATGCTTGAGTCCAACATCAAAGCGTGAAATTTTAACCAACCTTGAATCCTCAAGCCATCTTTAGCCGAACTGATGAATGTGATTCTTCTAAACCTTATCTGAAAGGAAGAATTTATGCTAAAAGAGACACTTTGTTTTTTAGTCCCTAGGTTTTTGTTCCTACAGAATAACAGCCAAGTCTAGAAGATGAAATGATTAAGTATATCCAATGCTGGTGCCTTAGACTTACAACTGCTCTGGTTAGTGCAAATGTCTAATCAGCCAATCACATGACCGCATGTAGACATGATCAAGACGACCTGCTGAAGTTCAAACTGAGCATCTGAATAGGGAAGAAAGGTTGTTGGTGCCAGATGGGCTGGTCTGATTATTTTAGAAACTGCTGATCTAGTGGGATTTTCCCACACATTCATCTCTAGGGTTTACAGAAAAGGGTCAGAAGAAATCCGAAATCAGAAAATATCCAGTGACCTGCATTTTTCTGTGAGAAAATGCCTTGTTGATGTTAGAGGTCAGAGGAGAATGGCCAGAGTGCTTCCAGCTGATAGAAAGGCAACAGTAACTCAAATAACCACTCATTACAAACAAGGTATGCAGAAGAGCATCTCTGAATGCACATGTTGAACCTTGAAGCAGATGTTCTACAGTTGCAGAAGACCACACAGGTTGACAATCCTGTCAGCTAAAAACAGGAAACTGAGGCTACAATTCTCATGGGCTCACCAAAATTGAATGATAAAAGATTGGAAAAATGTTGCCTGGTCTGATGAGTCTTGATTTCTGCTGCGATATTCAGATGGTAGGGTTACAATTTGGCATAAACAATACAAATCAATCCAGCTTTATATGAATGACTGGTGGTGGTGTAATGGTGTGAGATATATTTTCTTCTTCACACATACCAACTGAGCATAGTTTTAATCCCGCAGCCTCCGTGAGTATTGCTGCTGACCATGTCCATCTCTTCATGACCACAGTGTACCCATCCTCTGATGGCTTCTTCCAGCAGGATAACACACCATGTCAAAAAGCTCAAATCATCTCAAACTGGTTTTTTGAACATGACAATGATCATCATGACAGATCTCAATCCAACAAAACACCTTTGGGATGTGGTGGAACACGAGATTTACATCATGGATGTGCAGCTGACAAATCTGCAGCAACTGTGTGATGCTGTCATGTCAATATAGACCAAAATCTCTGAGGAATATTTCTAGAACCTTGTTGAATCTGTGCCACAAAGATTTAAGACAGTTCTGAAGCCAAAAGGAGGTCCAACCCAGAAGTAGTAAGGTGTAATTAATGAAGTGTCTGGTTAGTGTATAATAATTGTAAAAGAAATCCTTGACTATGACTATTTCCATTCCAAGGATTTATATCATGTCGTGGTGTAAAGCTGTTTGGGATGGATGTTGGGATGGAAAAGATAATAATAAACTTTATTTGGACTTTTCTTAATAAAGTTACTAAGTGCTTCACAGAAAGAAATTAAAATATATTAAACATCCCAGAAATTGTTAAAAACACATAAAACTAGAACAAAGGGGGAAAAAAAGACAAGGCAAATAATAAAAATACAAGAGAGGGATAAAAATCAAACATTCACAAAGGCTTTTTACTGAAAACGCTTTTCAAGAAGAAATTCAAAAGATAATAAAGAAATTGCCAATCTGATCTCAATGGGCAGACTGTTTCACCGCATGGGAGCTTTAAGCCCAGTCAAATATGTACTTCGGAGCAAGATTCTCAAGTGTACAACAAATCAAGACAGTGGTATGGTGATGGGGAGTTTCTTGTATGAGGGTTAAAATAATATTATATCGAATAAATGTAAATTTCTACCTGTAACCTGCAATGCAGCATGTTCTGTAATGCTCTCTTTGAGCCATTTAACGACATTCTAGAAAATGTATATTATTCTTAGGCCAGTCTGTAGTCACCAAATCTCACATCTGTCTAACGTGTGTGCTTGTTGAACCCTTAAAAGGCATCAGTTCTATTTCATTTCCCTTTCTCATCAAGTCACCTCAATCCACCACAACACAACAGAAGACTTGCATCCACTTGATGGTGGGTCAAAGCTGGTTCCCTTCTGAACCCTGTTTTGTCGGCTGAAAGCATTCTGCTGTATTCACAGCTCTGTGTATCTGTGTATTCTCTCACTACAAACAGCAGGGCCCAAAATAACAGTTGTATACACAGCTGAGGATTAGAATTGTTCACAAAGCGTTAATAAGCTGCACACGTAATCACTGTTAGTCAAACCAGCATGAGCACATTCACCAGTGAGCGGGCTGTGTGTCCAGAGGACCATCACTAACTTTATTATGGGATTAAAAGCACTTTGAAAGTTGCCGCCGCCATTCGAGGGGAGACTCTCGCTCTGACCAAGGCCAACACATCTGAGCAGAATCAAAGGAAGTGTTAGTGTATCGCTCTCTCTGTCTCGCTCGCTCATTTTTCTCGCTCTCATTCACTCTTTCATGCTCTCATGTGTGTTTGTCTGTGTATGTGTGCACTGTGGGGTCTTGATTCTGATGGATCCAAAGTTCCAGAGAGAGGATGTAGAGTGAGAGTCTGAACACTCTTTCCTATGAAAAACCCTGAATAGATAGAGCATGTGGCATATATTATATCACCCTCCTGTTTGCGTGTATGTTGTTCATTCAGATTTCTTAGGATCTTTTTAATATTGTTAATAAATGTCCAAAACCTTTTCTTGTAAACGATAAATAGGATATAAAAAAACAAAACACAACAGCCACTTTATTAGGTACACCTTGCTACGTAGTGGGCTGGACCCCCTTTTTGCCTTCAGAAATGCCTTACCTCTTTGTGGCATAGATTCAACATGATGCTGGAAACATTCCTCAGAGATTTTGGTCTGTATTGACATGATAGCATCACACAGTTGCTGCAGATCTGTCAGCTGCACATCCATGATTCCAAGCTCCCGTTCCACCACATCTCAAAGGTGCTCTACTGGATCGAGATCTGGTGACTGTGGAGGACATTTGAGTACAGTGAACTCATTGTCATGTTCAAGAAACCAGTTTGAGATGATTTGAGCTTTGTGACATGGCGCATTATCCTGCTGGAAGCAGCTATCAGAAGATGTGTACACTGTGGTCATGAAGAGATGGACATGGTCAGCAACAATACTCACGGAGGCTGTGGGATTAAAACGATGATCAGTTTGTACTAATGGGCCCAAAGTGTGAAGAAGAAAATATATCTCACACCATTACACCACCACCAGTCATTCATATAAAGCTGGATTGATTTGTATTGTTTATGCCAAATTGTGACCCTACCATCTGAATATCGCAGCAGAAATCAAGACTCATCAGACCAGGCAACATTTTTCCAATCTTTTATCATTCAATTTTGGTGAGCCCATGAGAATTGTAGCCTCAGTTTCCTGTTTTTAGCTGACAGGATTGTCAGCTAAAAGCATTGAACCATACAAGGCAGGATGGATCCATGCTTTCATGTTGATTACACCAAATTCTGACTCTACCATGTGAATGTTGCAGGAGAAACTGAGTATCATCAGACCAGGCAACATTTTTTAAATGTGAACTGTAGCCTCAGTTTCCTGTTCTTAGCTGACAGGAGTGGCACCTGGTGTGGTCTTCTGCTGCTGTAGGCCATCTGCTTCAAGGTTTGATGTGTTGTGCAATCAGTGATGCTCTTCTGCATATCTTGGTTGTAACAAGTGGTTATTGGAGTTACTGTTCTCTTCCTGTCAGCTCAAAGCAGTCTGATCATTCTCCTCTGACTTCTGGCATCAACAACGCATTTTCATCCAGAGAACTGCTGCTCACTGCATATTTTCTCTTTTTCAGACTATTCTCTGTAAACCCTAGAGATGGTTTTGTGGGAAAATCCCAGTACATCAGCAGTTTCTGAACTACTCAGACCAGCCCATCAACCATGCCACGTTCAAAGTCACTTAAATCACCTTTCTTCCCCATTCCGACGCTCAGTTTGAACTTCAGTAGGTCGTCTTGATTATGTCTGCATACCTAAATGCATTTTCATATTTTCACTAACAAGTAGTGTACTTAAGAAAGTGTCTGGTAAGTGTATATTTTAGGTATAGGTAAGTGAAAATGAGTTGCAGTCTTTTCCTTAATTGGCTGCTCTGTGTTCACTTTTTGAACTGATTTGTCAGGAAAGGTTTTGATTTAGTAAAGAGTCGCACTGTAATATGATCCTTTGTGTCGTGATGGAAATCGTTATTTTATTCTATTCTATTCTTCAAATCTGTTTCTCTGCAGCAGGGAGTGATTGTTGCTGGAGGAGAGGAGTACCTGATTGAACCCCTTGTCTCACCAGATAACCAAACCAGGACAGAGATGGGGGAGAGAGCAGAGGGGCGCCCCCATGTGGTTTATAAGCGGTCATCGCTCCGCCATCAGTACAAGGGCCAATCCTGCGGAGTCATTGGTGAGAGGAGAGATATTCTGGTCTTTTTAGTAGCAGTGTTAAGGTCTAGACTGGAGGAGAAAACATCCCCAGGCCAATCTGTGCACCAGCCAGCAGCAGAAGACTGTGGTTGTGTCTGCGTTCCCGGTTGTGATTAGGCGTGACTGAGTCTGTGTTACAGGGCGTTGCTGAAAAAGCAAAAGTATGTTTGGAAAGCCATTGTTTGACAAATATAAGAGAAGAAAACTACTTTGTAATGCTGCACTTTAAAATCTGATCTACAATTATGTGAAGTGTGTCAAGTGTTTCATCTAGCTATCATTAATATTATTATTATCATATCATTATTATTATTATTATGGTCAAATTATGGCAAAAGCAAACGGAAAAGCTAAAGAATCTGTTTCTAATATAAAACTGGATCAACTGCTGCTGTGCTTTTGTTGAGTTCTTTCAACAGTACGCTCTCAAAATGTAAGAATATGTGATCTACCTCAGATGAGAAGCCAATGAAAGGTGCATCGTGGTGGCAGCGGACCCTGAAGACACCTCCTCATCACGTTGGCCGTGGCCAGCTGCCTCTGAAGCGCTCGGTCAGCCGGGAGCGCTACGTGGAGACACTGGTAGTAGCCGATAAGATGATGGTGGGTTATCACGGCCGCAGGGACATCGAGCAATACATCCTGGCTGTTATGAATATTGTAAGTTTCACAACACAAAAGCTGTTCTCAGTGGCTCATGCAGTGTGACAGTATTAAAAACCCCATGTCAAGTTTTACACTAAAACAACATGAAACTGAGAAGATGCGGTGAAGACGTTTGTTTTTGTGTTCTTTAGCTTTTCTCAGCTTTCAGCAGCTATCCATCAGCCAGTCGTGGTTTGGTTACTCGGCGTCTTACGAAACAAAGAAACAGCTTGGAGTCAACAGAGAAAGAACAGAAACGTCTTCATTGACAGAAATAAGTCTCAGTGTTTCTCCAAGGCCGAGTCAGGCTTTCAGGGATGCATTATTAATGTTTATAGAAAGAAAGAAAAACAAATGTGTAGCCTTTGCCTGATTTCTCCTAGGGGAGGCCACATGTTTTAGTCAGTCGAGCTTCGGTTGCATACCATTTGCCTGCACTATTTCTATCAATGGGGAGCTTTCTTACATGCAGTTAATCATTTGAAAACCAGACGCACACGGGAATGTATCACTATTGGTTCTTTAATACAGATATTGCTCTAAAAATAGTCCGATTTCTTTTGGTTATACATTAAAGTCACTTAGCCTAATTCTGTTTGCCCTGGCTGCTTAGCAGTCAGCCCCCGCTGCACAAATTATTCCAGACTTTCCAGGGTGATGATTTGGAAGGTCAGTGCTTAAGCTGTTGTACATGGAGAACACATTAGTGCTGTGATTTAGCCTTTAATGAGAAAGCCTAGGTAGAAAATAAAGACACAAAGTACGTATATGGCTTTGGCCCATTTAGATACAAAAATGAATACAAATCATGCATTATTTTCTGTTTTTTGCCCTGCATTTATATATAGCCTATATATAGCCTATTATTATTTATATTATTATTTATAGTAATTTATATTACTTAAATGACATCTTATGACAAATGTGTCAAGTTTTGTCTTTTATCCATTTCCATCTCTCTTCTCTGTTTATGATGGAATATGGCTGTTTCTACTCTAGTGTTATTCCAGGTCTACAGATTTTTTCTAAATTTCCAGCACCCCCAAAAATAGTTTAAGCAGGCTGCAAAGGCAAAACAGTTGAGAGTTGAAAAAGCTGAAAATAACCTTAAATAAGATATCTGTGACTTTCTTGCATTCAATTCTACTGCCTCACACACCTCTCCTTCAAACTCATCTCATCTCCAGAGCAATGTGCTGTGACCTTTTTTCAAATCTTATTTTTAGGAAACCTGTTAAAGTAGAGTGCAAAATCTAGGTAAAAAAAAAACAAACACCTGTTTATGCAATCGGAACAGCGGGATCTGTATTTGCATTTGTCAAAGTCCCTGTTTTCTCTCATCCCTACTGTTTTTGTCATTTGGGCTCTATTTATTCATGCATCATATCCAGTGGGGAAAAATGAACATATGAATGACCATAGGCTAATTGTTGTTACTGTACATGCTTACTCTCAGGTGTAGTCAAGCCCCCACTGCAGTGTGCTCAGTTGTTCTGTCAGCCGTTTTTAAGACTGGTCTTTTCTTGTTTCCCTGGAGGTCAGGTTGCCAAACTGTTCCAGGATTCTAGCCTGGGGAATGCAGTCAACATTGTAGTGACGCGGCTCATCCTGCTCATGGAAGACCAGGTACATAAATTACTGTAAATGCT
>VUQS01055288.1:15124-53427 GCA_015108495.1 Heterochromis multidens | reverse complement strand
GCCAGTATCTGAGTATTTCAGAAACTGCTGATCTGCTGGGATTTTCCCACACAACCATCTCTAGGGTTTACAGAGAATGGTCTGAAAAAGAGAAAATATCCAGTGAGCGACAGTTTTCTGGTTGAAAATGCTTTGGTGATGTCAAAGGAGAATGGGCAGATTGCTTTGAGCTGATAGGAAGGCAACAGTAACTCAAATAGCCACTGGTTACAACCAAGGTACAACCAACCAATTGAAGATTGGAAAACCATTGCCTGGTCTGATGAGTCTTGATTTTCGCTGTGACATCTGGATGGTAGGGTCAGAATTTGGCATAAACAGCAAGCATGGATCCTTGTATCAATGGTTCAGGTTGTTGATGGTGTAATGGTGTGGGGGATATTTTCTTGACACACTTTGGGCCCCTTAGTTCCAACTGAGCATAATTTAAAACCCACACCCCATCTGAGTATTGTTGCTGACCATGTCCATCCCTTATGACCTCAGTGTATCCAACTTCTGATGGCTGCTTCCAGCAGGATAACACACCATGTCACAAAGTTCACATCATCTCAAACTGGTTTCTTGAACATGACAATGAGTTCACTGTACTCAAATGGCCTCCACAGTCACCAGATCTAAATCCAATAGAGCACCTTTAGGAAGTAGTGGAACAGGAGATTCACATCATGGATGTGCGGCTGACAAATCTGCAGCAACTGTGTGATGCTATCACATCAACATGGACCAAAATCTCTGAGGAATGTTTCCAGCACCTTGTTGAATCTGTGCCACGAAAAATTAAAGCAGTTTTAGAAGGAAAAGGGGGCCAACCCAGTACTAGCACAGTGTATCTAATAAAGTGGATGGTGAGTGTAAGTGGCTGTTTCTGTTGACAATAGCCTCATTTACTTCAATTTGTAAACCTAATAGCTCAGATTTGTTTCAGCCAGATTGATGCACATGTTCAAAACCTTCTGTGTATTAAAAACATGTCATACGTACCTGTTTTGGGAATAACTTACATCTCAGCTGTGTTACTGAGACTGAGTGAAAACTGTTGGAGGCATTCCTCACTGAGAAATATTGACTGTTTTTCTAAATAAATGCCGCTTGCACCTCCTCCTGTAATCAGCTGAATATTATATCACATGTAATAAACCAGGTGATGCCTCATGATGTCCTGACCTTCAGACTAGTAAGTTTTTCTTTTACCTGCCCACACTGAACATTAGGAGCACAGAATACTCTCCCACTCACAATACAGAAATGAAAAATTAGCTAAAGGACCAAGGACCAATACTGTCCTCTTGATTCAATCCACCTACATGTCCTCAGCTGTTTTTCTCGTTTTCTCTCTCCTTTTTCCATTTTCTGATTATTAGACAGCCAGTATCAAACAGGGCCACTGTTTGCATAGATTCTTGTTTCCAGTAGTCGGTGCCTGGCACCTCCTTCTCTTTCGCAGGTTGCGAAAGACAGCAGTCTAGGTGACCAGTGCACAGCCTGTCATGTGTCTCAGCTGAGTCACACTAAGAATTTATTACTATAATTGCCTAAACTAACAGAGTGACCATCTTATCAAAAAAAAATAAATAGTGTGTTTACTTATTGTTTTAGCTATGGACAAGGTGTGTGAGTTGAAAGCTGGAAGCAACTGTGCATCTCCAGCTCATCTTATCTCTAAGGGATTTCCCATCTACTCCCTCACATTTACTGTGTGGCTCATTCTGACTCACACTGAATCAAAATTTACTGTATGCTGCCTAAACTCTTGGGGACCAGTGTCTTTCTTTTTATTGTGAATCTAGGTTTACTTTGTAGTTGGATGGTGGCTAATTAGAAGATATTTCGAAGTGTTTGAATGCTTTTTCTAAACCGCTACAAGGGCCTGAGGCATTTTGGGGGATACCAAAATGCAGCAGTGGATGATTACTCCATGCACATAAAAGCATCCTCTCAAAGGAATGCCATTTGAGGCTCTAAAGCTGTTCAGTGCTTCACTATGATACATCAGTTAGGTAATACAGTGGTGCAGAGAGTTATATTGGAGGTGACACCCTGTCACGACTATAAATAGCTTTGCACTTTCCTCCCAGGAGCCCAGCTAGCGCTTTCCCAGGCATTTGATCACTTGTTTGTAGTGAACTGACATCACCCACTTCTGCTTTTTCTCACTGGCTTTCTGACTCCCACACACGAACACAGGCACACAAATCCTAAGTGCTGTTGTACCTTCATTACAGCTGGAATACAGTACTCAGGGAGACCTTCATCAGCTGCTGTGATGATGATGCCTTTGGAGGCAGATAGTTTGCCTCAGGGTTTCCCTAAACTACGCTACTACACTTACTGATGACTCACCTAATCACTTAAGACTCAACTATGACTGCTACAAATAAAGCCGTGGGCACTGAGTAAAGTGAATTCTCAGATACCGCATCACTCTTTAATAAATAAACTGATGCTCTTAATTGAAGGGGAAGGGGATTCAGGCACAAGCCTCATAACAAGTGGGAGTATGAAGCGAGTGAAAACAAAAAAAGATATACAAAACCCCTGCAGGCTGTGTCTGACCCCAGTGAGTCACTGTCTACGCGAGCTTCTGCAGAACTGAACATGACTCAGTAACAAGCACAAACATTAGTGAAGTGCACTTCTATTGCTGGCTACCTTATTCCAGCTTGGTGTTTTATCTCATTTATTGGAACAAAGAGTGCTGCTTGTACAGTTTTTGCTTTTTGAAGTGTAGTCCCCTTCCTTTTTAGACAAAAAGGCCTCACTGAGATGTTACAAAATTATTTGAAATTACAGATTTTTTTTGGAGACAGTGGTGATGAACATGTTCTCTTAATACTTATTAATTTAAGCAATTTATACTTTTTTATTCTTTAATATAGATAAGAATGTCCATGTGGGATAATACTTTGTAATAAATAAAACTGCACTTTTTAAGGATTTTTAATTTTTACAAAGGTAAAAACTTAATAAAGATGTTGAAAGTAACAACTTTATTAATGATTAGTAAATTATTAAGGTTATAGACCAATTTATGAGCAATAATAAATAATAAAGTCTGAATCTTTATAATGTACATGATGTTATTGGATCATCATTAATGATTTATTGATGTGTGTATACATCTCTTCAATTTTGCAGCTATTGATGGTTTTAATTACTTATATACTGCTGGTTAGCTTGATCTATAAAAAGGCAATTAATCTGCAAAATAATGAGTAACTAAAGGATTAAAATAAATAGACTGGAATACAAAGTACAATAACTGCATCCATTAACTTAGTACAATACAATAACTTTGTACTGTGGGATAAAAGCACCACAACATGGACATACTTAAATAAAGTACAAGTACATTAAATCTCAGTAAAGTACTTGAGTAAATGTACTCAGTTACATTCCTACTGCTCCTGTCTGTGCTCTCATCAAATGGTATTAGGGACCGTACGATTAAAAGTACTCTAGTCCAACGTCTTTGGTTGGGGGGAAACCGAGGGGCCAATCATAGTGGAGGGTGGGGGACCTTACCACCCAGTGCCATATTTCGGTGCAAAATATGTTTTAGATATGTATAATTTATGTTATTTATTTATTTATTTAATTTTATTTTTTATGTAGTTCCTTTTATTGCCCCATCCAGGAAGGATTGGGTTTTGTGTTGTAATTTTTGTTGTGTTACATAAATAAAAGGTTAATGCAAAAAGGGATTTTGTTGGAACTGTTTAGGGTCCTCCCCTTTAAAAAAATACAAGCGCCATTCAGTGTAAACTGGTGTAAGAAAAAAAAATATGATTGCATATTGCAGTAATTCATGAAAAATAAATTTATGTTCGTACATTTAAGTCAAAATTTAAGTCAAAATCTTGTTAACTAAACTTAAAAAAACAATTATCAAGTGAAATTCTAACAGCCTTTTCTTCACAATTGCAGTCCTTTTGTATATTTTTGCACACACGGCAGAAAATATGACACAACATACTAAATCTACGCGGGCTATAAATAATTCATTTGAGCAAAAGGCGGGCGTGTGCACCTTGTGGCATTTGGTGACGGCTGATCCGTCTCCTATTATTCAGAAGCACATCCCGGAGTTTATCTGCGCCCTTTGCATCCAGATCCACGTTGATTTTGAGCAAAGCGCGATCAGTGTGAAGTTCGCCGGTGAATAACTTAAGCGAGATGATTTGTGTTTGCGCGCAAGTTTGCTCAAGGAAAGCAAAATGAGGCATCATCAGATGGAAAATCTCATAAAATATTCGAATAAGTAGGATATGATGTGAAGTTTAGATTTTTTATGTGATTACGTTTTTTTTTTTTTTTATGTGTTATGTAAAACGTTTATTCATTTCATCAGGCATGCTTCTCTTCACCAAGGTCCTCCTCAGTCCCCCACAGATCGCTCTCTGCCTGGTGACTGTTCCGCTTGCGTGTTGTTTAAATTGTCGTAGCTGCTGAAAGACGTGACACCCGCGCCTTGTTTCACTTTGCAGAGCGTCACACGTGCACCTGTCGGATGTAAATGGGAAGCAATCGGTGAGCTCAGAGAGAGATGGTGGCTGGTGGGTTCAGCACGCTGGATAGCGCTCGAGGAATTTGGAAAGTACGGCGGCGGCGGCGCGCGGACGCACGAGGATTTAACTGAAATGAATGTGGGGAGCCGCTGGAGAGATGAGCGACGGGTGACCATGGTTGATTTTAAGTTTTTATTAGCAACAACAGGCGCAGGTAACGTGAGAGTGGACTTTCTGGAGTGAGACATGGACTTTGCTGAAATTATTTTCGCTTTGTTTATCGTCGTGGTCGCGATCATCTCGTTGTTGTCCAACTTGTTGGTGCTGCTATGTTTCGTCCACAGCACCGAGATACGCCGACAGGTGCCCGGTGTTTTCACCATGAACTTGTCTTTCTGCAACATACTCATCACTGTTTTAAACATGCCGGCCACTTTAGTAGGGATTATCAGAAAGCAGCAGCCCTTTGGAGATTGCCTTTGCCACACCGTGAGCTTTCTGGAGACTTTTCTGACCGCAAACACCATGCTGAGCATGGCGGCTCTCAGCATAGATCGGTGGATAGCGGTAGTCTTCCCGCTCAGTTACTCCACCAAAATGCGCTACAAGGATGCGCTGATCATGGTGTGTTACTCCTGGCTGCACTCCTTCACCTTCTCCCTGACGGCGCTGCTCTTCTCCTGGGTCGACTACAGCGACGTTTACGCGTCCTGCACCTTGCAGCCAAGCGAGGAAGGCAGCGACAGGATTAAGTTTACAATCTTCACTATCGTTTTCCACGCTACTAGTTTCATTCTCTCGCTGCTCATCTTGTGTTTCACCTACTTAAAGGTGTTGAAGGTCGCCAGGTTTCACTGCAAGAGGATTGACATAATCACCATGCAGACTCTGTTCCTGCTGGTCGATATTCACCCAAGGTAGCTCATCTCGTGTATTCTGAGCATGATTTCTCCCGGTCTGTTTTGATAGTGGCCTTGTAGCAAAAGTCTAAATGTTCTTTGCTGTTTTCAGCGTGAAACAAAGATGCTTAGCAGAGCAAAAGAGGAGAAAGCAGAGAGCCACAAAGAAGATCAGCATCTTCATCGGCTCATTTATCATCTGCTTTGCTCCTTATGTAATCACAAGGTGAGTCAACTCATACATAATTTTAATTTACTGCAAAACAACTGCTTAAAAAATAACTGACCCCACACATTTATAAAACAATACATCTTAGAAGGAGTGTGACTAAGTAAAAATAAATGTAGCTAGAATGTAGTGAGTAAATAACCTCATCTGCATCCACACTCTTCAGCTTTGTAGCTCTCTTTCTTTAGATGCTAATACAGTACAAACTCACAGATCTGTCACAGTAATAGATCAGATATAAGTAAACAGTGTGTTCCTCGCTCAAACAACACCACTCATAATTTCAATGATGATTTCCTTAAACTGTGAGATGGCTCATTAGCCACCTGTGCTGCACTGTACATAAACAGGATGTCAGGCTACTTCCAGTGAAAGACATACATTAGAGTGTAGGACAATAGATACAGTTCAAACAACTAAAGAGGCTCCCAGAGAAACATGGAAATGCTACAGTGGCCCACAAATCATCCAGATGCGGTGCTGATGATCCATCAATTTGACATTTGTGGTGTGTGCACATATGGAAGGGAAGAAAGAGGACAACTTAACAAGGAGCAGTGTCTGAGTTGGAGTAACCCCCCTGACCATGCCTGCCCACTGGAAGTATCCAGAATGACAGTTGACACCAAAACATCTAATTATGATAATTCATACACATATTTTATCTTTTGTACTTGTAAATTGAAATATTCTTTGCCTCTGTGGTATTCTGAAGCTCCAAATTGATTTTATTTTTCCACATCCCCCCTATTAGAAGAATACAGGAGACTGTGTAGAAATGTGGAGAGGGCCTCAGCCATATGGTTCAAGTTTGAAAAAGGCAAAGCCCTCCCCTGCTTTTAAAATATTTTTAATTGATCATCTCCCTTGCATTAAAAACACCTCACTGGATAATTTGAAGGGCCTTAATAAAATCTGCACAATATCCGTGGTCACAAGTTATTCCCTGAAAAGTATAGTTTCTCCACTTTTTTTCATGTTTTGATTTGATGTTAATGTGGCATTGAGAATTCCTATAACTTTTAATTCAGTTACTAAAGCAAAAGGCTAAATGGGCTAGTTATTCTTTTAACTTGTTATTCATTTCACTTTGATAAAGTAATCTAACAACTTTTCAGGTATTTGCAACCATTTCCAAAGAAGCTGGGATGCTGAAATGTAAATAAAAACATAACACAGTGATTCACAAACTATCAAACCCTGTTTAAAATTGAAAATGATACAAAAATGTGTTAAATGAGACTGTTTTGAAACATATCTGTTCATTTTCAATTTGATGGGAGCAACATGTTAAAAAAAAAAGTTGAGACAGGGGCACGTCTGTCACTGTGTTGCTTCAACATTTCTTCTAAAAACATGCTAAAGGGGACCACATGCTGTAGTTTTTAAAGTGAAAACTTTTGCCATTCCTTATTTCACATGCTCAGCAGTACGGAGTACTTGATAGAGATCTTTAGATGGAGTTAGGGGTTAAACCTCAGGATTCCTGTAACATGATGAAAGGCTTCAAGGCCTTTCTCTGGTATCTGTCTATATTTTGCTTTTGTTTACTGGTGTCCACAGCTAAAAAGCGGAGCTGTAGGCAAATTATTAGAGAGTATCTTATCTGAAATGTAAAAATGCAGTGAGTGGGAGGACAGCTTCAGAATTTGGGTAATGGAGAGGTTTTCCTTGGTATAGTATGGTAAGAATGGTAAGTAAGCCACAGTAAATAAGTCTCCTGAGGCTTTCCTTTATTCAGTAAGAAAACTTGGTCCTGTCAAAATTTATAGTAACATTAACATTTTATGTTGTACTTTTTTAATTTAATCGTAACTATAAGGGGTGGTTGGCCTGCAGGGTAGCCAGTCTATCATCAGGACTCTTTTACTGCAAAGTCATACTGTTAGAATACATACAGAATACGGTTTGGTATTATCTTGTTATAATAGGCTAGACCTTCCCTGAAAAGGACTTTGTCTGGGTGGTAGCATATGTCGCTTCCAAACCTGTATACATTGTTTAGCATTAATAGGCTGTCAAAAATGTGCAAGGTACTCATGCAGTCTGCACCATCATCTCTGACACTCACAGTGTCAGAGATGATGGCTTTTCAAGTGTGCTCTGATAACAAAAAGCAATGGTCTTGTCATAGTTCTGAGAATTAAAGACCCAAATGCCAAACCAAAATGGCAGACTAAATAACAAAAAGCTTCATTAGGCTGTAAAGTCCAAAAAGCTTCACAGGGATCCAGGGAGAACCCACGGAGCACACAGAGGTAGTTATAAATACGCTAAGACAACGACTAAGTAAAAGGAGGGGACTATTTATACACATGGGGTAATCAGGGAAGTAGAGACAGCCGGTGGAATGAGACACAGGTGAAAACAAAGACAATCAGGGGGAGGAAGTAAAACTCAAAGTCAGATACAGGAGACAACTTTCAAAGAAAAAACAGGAAATAGCAAAAGATCCAACCAAAAAACAGGAACTAAAAAATACAATAACACAAAATCTAAACTGGATTTTACAGGAAAAACCAGAACAGAAACTCAAACCCAGATACTTCAACTAAGCATGCCAAACTGAAAACATGACCAAACCCAGGGGCCACGACAGGTCCTCTTTAATCCAGAGGATGTAGTGTCCATGTTTTCCAAAAAAAAAATATCAGATTTTATTAAAATAAAACAAGAAAAATAAAAATAAAAACAGCTGACATGTTGTCTGTGTACCGTTTTTAGTTAAATATAGACTTTGATTATTATTATTTGTTAACATTTCACACAGCCTCACAACTTTTGTGGAAATGGACTGAGTTCTTTGTTTTGTTTGTTTTTCATTTCAGTATTTTAAAATCTGCCATATAGTTCCTTTTAATCATTAAAAACATGAGAGGTTTAAACATAAAAAAATCTGAGGTGAAAAAATTATAAAAGATCTCCTTCTTTTGAAAGGTCAGGGTTATTAAAAAAAATCACGCCACCTTCCTACCTTTGCAAAAGAAAAAAAAAACATGCAACTCCATTTTCAAGTCTCTTTAATGATTTTTATAGAGTCCCTAATGTGCTAAAGGTTTTATGGTCAGTCTTACCTAATCATCTGATAATAACATCAGGACAAAGCTCTGACTGGCACCTTAACTAAAATGCACTCTGTTTAGTCATGTTTCTCCTGAAACCCCTTCAGGTTGGCTGAGCTTCTCCCATTTGTGGACATCAACCGCCACTGGGGAATCATCAGTAAGTGCCTGACATATAGCAAGGCTGCGTCTGACCCCTTTGCCTACTCTCTCCTACGTCAGCAGTACAAGAAAGTTCTGGTCGCCGTCGTCAACAGGCTACTCCGACGTGACCTGTACCCTTCGTCTGGCCATAACAGCTCTTTAGACACAGAGAATGACTACTGTCTCCAGAGGATCAGTTAATGGCAAATGCAGGATGTGATATATACACACACTACAGTGCAGGCCAAAAATGAAGGTTGCCTCTTGAAAAAAAGTTGGGTGGAAAAAAAAAAAACAGAAGAGAGAGAGAGAGAGAGAGAGGACAGGGTATTGTTAGAATGAGAAAAGAGAGTACAAAAATGGGACAAACTGTGGGTGGAAGGTGAAGAAAAAAAATAAGGAAGACGGTGGGCGGACACGAATGAAAAGGCAGTGATGTGGGGGAGGATGAATGGGCAAAAAGATAAAGAAGAGATGGGTAGACGACAGATAGGGAGCGACAGGAGCAAGGTGGAGACGTTGGGGAGTATTGGTAAACAAAGGATCTGTGATTCATCAGCAACAGCAAACCACAGAAACCACACAGATGCACACGCAGATCAAGCCAGTCTATTTTACTGAATAAATCATTGGATCATCTCATACTGAAGGGCCACACAGCTGGAGATGGGCCCCTTCTTCACTCTGAGCGATATGTAAAAGGTGGCCTTTCTGTACTCTAACAACCACTTTATAATCATTTTAAATCGACATGTTCTTGACCCAGTTACACTGCACACACAGAGGCTGGTGGTCGATAAGCAGCCGAGCGAAGATGTGCAAAGAGGGGAAGACTTTTGTTGCTCCTGCTTCTGTATAATGTACCTTCGGCAAATGGATGCAGTCTTAAATGTGGAGACTCAGCTGCTGCACATTATTGCCATGTTCTGTATTGACTGTGTTAGACTACTTTGCGGTGTCATGTCAATCACTTAATATTGATGCACTTTGTCTAATTCTCTCAGAGATGCTATACCTAAAGGAGCCAAAGGCATTTGACATTTACACCCTAATCTTAAAGGATGAGTCTGGTGAGAGGCTTTATTTTCATCACTGTCACCAAAGACAATTTGTTAGTCAGTTTCTCAGTATTTTCCAATTTCCCAAGTATGTCTGTTCTTTGAATTTCTTAACCAGCCAAATATGGAGAGCAATGAATGTGCGTCTTTGGACTATTTTCAATAATAATACACACGTAAGTGTTTAAGGCACAAATACCAGTGCATCTCAAAAATTTTGATATCATAAAAGCTTGTTTTTTTTCATAATTTAATTCAAAAAGTTAAGCTTTTACATATTCTATATTCATCACATGTAAAATGAAATATTTCAAGCCTTTGTTTCTTTTAACTTTGATGATTATGTCTTATAGCTCATGAAAATCACAAATCCAGTAGAATATTTCCTAACATCAATCAAAAAGAAAAAGGATTTATACTAAAGAAATGTCCAACTTCTCAAAAGTATGTTCATTTATGAGTTACATCAGCTTGTGGCTCTACTGAGGTTGTTATTGAATCCCACATTGCTTTGATAGTGGCCTTCAGCTCGTCTCTGTTTTGGTTCAGGTGTTTCTCATCTTCCTCACAACAATACCTCATAGATTCTCTGTTGGGGTTCAGGTCAGGTGAGTTGGCTGGTCAATCAAGCACAGTAGTAACATGGTCAGCAAACCATTTGGTAGTGGTTTTGGCACAGTGGGCAGGTGCTGGAAAAAGAAATCAGGATCTCCATAAAGCTTGTCAGCAGATGGAAACATGATGCACTCTGAAACCTTCTGGTAGATGTTGTGTTTACTTTGGACTTGATAAAACACAGATGACCAACCATCAACAACACCAGCTGATGCCATGGCACCCCAAATCATCGCAGACTCTGGAAACTTCACAGTAGACTTTAAACACCTTGGATTCTCCACTCTTTCTCCAGACTCTAGAACCTTGATTTTCAAATAAAATGTGAAATTTACTTTAATCTGAAAAGAAGACTTTGGCCCACTGAGCAACAGTCCAGTTTTTGCTCTTAGTCCAGGTAAGACACTTCTGACATTGTCTCTGGTTCAGAAGTGGCTTGATATTAGGAATCTGACAGTTGTAGCTCCTTTCCTGAAGACGTCTGTGCGTGTTGGCCCTTGATGCACTGATACCAGCCTCAGTCCACTCTATGGGAAGCTCCCAAGGTCTTGAATCGATTTTTCTTGACAGTCCTCTCAAGGTTGCGGTCATCCCTGTTGCTTGTACATGTTTCCCAGTCAACTTTCCATTAATATGCTTCAATACAGCTTTCTGTGAACAACCAGCCTTTTCAGCAATAACTGTCTGTGGCTTATCCTCCTTGTGGAGGCCGTCGATGATCGTCATCTGGACAGCTGTCGAGTCAGCAGTCTTTCCGATGATTGTGGTTGTGAGGAGTGAACTATACTGAGAGGTACACAGTATTTATACTGTGTGAATATTAATTTACTCAAACTCAAAATGAGATATTCTAATAATTTGAGATACTGGATTTCTGATCTTCAGGAGATATAAATTACAAAATTGCACCAAAAAAGGTCAGAAATATTTCACTTTACATGCAATGAATACATAATATATGAATGTTTACCTTTGTTTCAATTAAGCTACAAAAAATGAACTTTTTCACAATACTACAATTTTTATGATGCACTGGTAGACAGTAAAAAGAAGATAAAAAATCAGTTCACCATGAAACTTCCATTGCTGAATACCTAAGTTTGTTTTTTATTTTTACAAGTTTTCCCAAATTATGTTATTATGCAATCGAGTCATTACCTAATTAAATATGCGCCAATTTGCAATCTCTTAGAA
Organism: Heterochromis multidens; assembly: GCA_015108495.1. NCBI lineage: Eukaryota > Metazoa > Chordata > Actinopteri > Cichliformes > Cichlidae > Heterochromis > Heterochromis multidens. Next base: position 41,718 of record VUQS01055288.1, on the reverse strand, counting down.
GAGAAATCCAAACATTGAATAAAACCAGGTTCAAAATTTTGCTTTTATTGTGTTGGCACATCACAGGGATTTAGGAAATCTCCTCCATCATTTCAGAATGCCATTTTACCTAACACATGGGACCATGAAACTTCCTCAGTTGATTATTTCACACAGTTTCTGAAATTTTATTTTGAAATGGCCTATGCACTAATTTGCATAAAAGTCAAGTGGACAAAGTACATTAAAACAAGCAACTAAATGGGGTTTTTTTGGACATTTTCCATCCACTCATCTTAAAGAAAGACATGTTATAGAAATAAGATTAGCCAGTGCATGAAAAAATAGTGAGCTATCAGGACATATACAGTCAGGACGTAACAGTTTACCAAATACAAATAAGTTACAGATTAATTTAAGGGTTGGAGAGTTAACGAAGAGGGGGAAAACACTTTTACATTTTTATTTTGTGGATTTGTTGACAGTAAGAAAATATTGGATATTACCAGATTTATCCTTTTAAGTGAAAGTTTTTAACTGAATGTACCTGATCGCCCACTTTTAACTGAAATGCATTTGTATAATTGTGTTTTGTTTTGCCAGCTGACTGGAGAAGGTGTTTCTATGGATATTTACATAATGTTATTACATATTTTGCACTGTACAGGAACAACTTTCTGTCTAGATAAATGGGGAGCAACGTGATGTAGCATAGGAGTGTTTCAAAGTGCTTTAAAACACACGGTTCTGTGTTTGTGCCAGATTTAAATATGTGACTTTCCCAGCTGTTCCATACTTTAACCAGAATAGCTGCTTTATTATTATTATTACAAAAAAATCTGTTTATTTGGATGTATTTTACTCACATGTATTTTTCCTCCTGTGAGCCACTTGCTGTTTTTGGCAGTGTGATTAGCTATTAGTGGAATATGTGCAATAATAAAAGCTGTCAATTATAAAATATGAATATGAATGTTTTCACTGTAATGTTGCTGAATGTACACAAATGCCCTTTAATTACATCATATTCCATTTCAGGATTTGATTTGTGAGTTTTTTAAATCAAATTCAGCCTGTGGATGTGACAGCCTTGCACACTAAAAGACAAATAGCAAGTCTTTTATTTAAATTTGGAATCATTATATTCAGATTTTAATATCTTAAATAAGTAAAGTTGAAATAGATACATTTGGCTTACAAAAGGAAGCGTCTAAGTTATTCTCTGAGTAATAAAAAGCTTTTTGGTTCACACCTGTTTCTGCCTCACAGCCCTGATTATATCGCAGATAACATGCAGCATAAAAAATGACTGTGGTGTCACTTGGACAACTTCTGTTGCAATATTGGCAAGTATAATTAAAAAGACGGGTCAGAGTTCATCTTCGTTAGTTAATATATTCAAAATCAGTAATGCATCTCTTTTAATCTGATGCGTGGAAACGCACCAGCAGTAATTACTGGCAGCATTAAAATTAGAAATCCCCATTTTTGGTGGCTCGCTCAACCACCAGCACTTCTGAATTCAAGCAGTTAACACTAAAAGCAGCTCAGGCTTGTACAGAAGCCAGAGCTTGGCTATTTTAGCACCTCTTAATTAACCCCAATCACCAGAACCTGATAAAGGAGAAACTGGTAATTAAAACTGCTCAAATGGAAAATGTATGCATGGCACAATATGTGTCACAGCTGCTCGAGTTTAAAAGTACTGAATCGACTGAGTTAGTTTACAGACTATCAGACCTCTCTTGAAAATATACTTTCTACATGGCTATTAATTTATGACTCCTCACACACAAGTGCAGCCCGAGGAGAATTTCAAAATAATAGCATTGTCTGTATCAGTGGTAAATACCTTAACCTCCTTCCACACTTCAGTCCACTTACATTTGTTGATGAAGTAGATGAAATTATAACCTTGTAATTTAAAAAAGGAAAAAAAAAAATCCATTATAAACTGAGTAAAAAGACTGGAAAAGTCTCATTTCATTTTCTTTTTCCATATAAGCAGCTTGTTTTCTATTATTATTATAGAGTGTTGATGGAGAAGTATAGAGAAGGTCAGAAGGAGCTGCACTGTGTCTTTGTGGATTTAGAGAAAGCGTATGATAGGGTGACAAGAGAGGAACTGTAGTACTGCATGAGGAAGTCAGGATTGTCAGACAAGTATGTGTAGGTGGTGCAGGACATGTATGAGGACAGCGAGACAGTGGTGAGATGTGCAATAGGAGTGACAGATGGCTTCAAGGTGGAGGTGGGATTACATCAGGGATCAGCTCTGAGCCTCTTCTTGTTTGCAGTGGTGATGTTTACAGATGACACTGTGATCTGTAGTGAGAGTAGGGAGCAGGTGGAAGAGAGTCTGGAGAGGTGGAAGTATGAACTGGAGAAAAGAGGAATGAAAGTCAACAGAAACAAGTCAAAATACATGTGTGTGAATGAGACAGAGACAGGTGGAAAGGTAAACATGCAAGGAGTAGAGGTAATGAAGGTAGATGAGTTTAAATACCTGTGGTCAGTCATCCAAAGCAACAGACAGTTCACAAGACAGGTTAAGAAGAGAGTGCAGGAAGGGTGGAGTGGGTGTAGATGAGTGTCAGGGGTGATTTGTGAAAGAAGGATGGCAGGCAGAGTGAACGGGAAGGTTTACAAGATGGCAGCGAGACCTGCTATGATGTATGGTTTGGAGACGATGGCACTGACAAAAAGAGGGGAGGCCAAGCTGGAGATGTTAAGATTTTCACTAGGAGAGACCAGAATGGACAAGATTAAAAATGAGTACATCAGAGGGACAGCTCAGGTTGGGTGGTTTGAAGACAAAGTTAGGGAGGCGAGGCTGAGATGGTTTGGACATGTGCAGAGGAGGGATAGTGGATATAATGGACAAAGGATGTTGAAGATGGAACTGCCAGGCAGGAGGAAAAGAGGAAAACTTCAGAAGAGGTTCATGGATGTAGTGAAGGAGGACATGCAGAGGGTTGGTGTGAGCAAGGAGTGTGCTAAAGATAGGGTGAGATGGAGGCAGATGATCCACTGTGGTGACCCCTAAAGGGAAGGAGATTATTTTAACTGTTCCAATCTATAACTTCCTGCACAGATATCCTGTGTTTCCCGTTCAGACTGAGTGGTAAACTCTAGCCTCCTTCCTTAGACCTGTTTTGTCTGCTGATACAAAAACCTCAACTGATTTTAAATCTACATATTTGACTTTTCAACATCTGTTTGTTCATCACAAGCAATTGCAATGGTTCTAAACACTTTGAAGCACTCATCCTTTGCCACAGATCCACACGTTTTTTCTCCAGCATCCTTTCCCACAGAAACACTTAACAAGTATGTGCATGTTTTCCGTAGAGGGTCATGTCTCCGACGAGGCTCCTTTTCCATTCAGTTTCTAGGGCATGTAGTAATTTGCATAATACATGACCATGTTAAGGATCTAATCAATATTCCTGGTTTAGCTGAAGGATGTAGTAGTATTTTTACTTTACCTCCACGCCATCCTCCACCTGCCTGCATGATGAATAACCATGCTTCCAGTTATGCTAATTCAACTCTGCTCAGCTTGAAGAAGAAAGGACCCTAAAATTAATTCAATAAGAAAAACAGCTCACCTTCAAAATATTATTTACTAATAACATTTTCTTTGTCTAACAAGCCTTAAGATTTCTGCAGTTTTTTTGTGTGATTAAGCTATCTGGACATCACTGTGAAGCTGCTAAGCTAATGTGTAGTTTGAATTAGGTCAGGTGGCATCCACCTGTACTGATAAGAAGCAAATTAAGTCTCAGGTTTTGTACCATCATGGCAGCAAGTTTGAGAGTCTTTTCTTTAAGGGGGATTTTAAGTTGTAAATGTTTAATGTTTAAGTTTTATTTAATCTATTTGTTTCTCCAACCTTCTGAGTTGGACTCAAGCTCACCCACTTTGTTGAGCAGTATAGCAAAAAAGAACAAAAAAAGTTTATGGTCATTTGAGTAAAATGTCCCTTTGGGGCTTCCAAAAACTTTATGCAAAGTCACCTGCTCCAATTTTTGATTCAGTAGTCTTAAAAAAGCTTATTTATAAATTACATAGTCCCATCAGTGCAAACATCAAGTACTAATGAAGGCAATTTGTTAAAAAGAAAAGTAAAGAAAGAAGAAAGGTCAGAATAATAACAGTTATAGACAGCATTAGACCAAAACACATCAGGTACCAGCTGTACAGCTAGATACAAAACATTAGGATACTACATCAGGTATATTATATACACTCACTGGCCACTTTGTTAGGTACACCTGTTCAACTGCTCGGTAATGCAAATATCTAAGGCAATCAGCTTGCAGCAACTCGATGCATTTAGGCATGTAGACATGGTCAAGACGACCTGCTGAAGTTCAAACGGAGCATCAGAATGAGGAAGGAAGGTGATTTAAGTGACTTTAAATGTGGCATGGTTGTTTGTGTCAGACAGGCTGGTCTGAGTGTTTCAGAAATTGTTGATCTGCTGGGATTTTCCCACACAACTATCTCTACAATGTAGCTGAGGCTACAATTCACATGGGCTTATCAAAACTAGACAACAGAAGATTGGAAAAATGTTGCCTGGTCTGATGAGTATCAATTTCTGCTTCAACATTTGGGTGGCAGAGTCAGAATTTGGTGTAAACAACATGAAAGTATGGATCTATCCCACCTTGTATCAATGGTTCAGGTTGCTGCTGGTGGTGGCGGGATGTTTTCTGGACACACTTTGGCTCCTTAGTACTAACTGATCATCATTTAAACACCACAGCCTAACTGAGTATTGTTGACCATGTCCATCCCTTTATCACCGCAGTGTACCATCTTCTGATAATGCACAAAAGCTCAAGTGTCACAAAGTTCAAATCATCTCAAACTGGTTTCTTGAGCATGACAATGAGTTCACTGTACTCAAATGGCCTCCACAATCAGATCTCAATCCAGTAGAGCATCTTTAAGATGTGGTGGAACAGGAGATTGAACTGCATCATGTTAATATCTCTGAGGAATGTTTCCAGCACTTTGTTGAATCTGTGTCATGAAAAATTAAGACAGTTCTGAAGGCAAAAAGGGTCCAACCCAGTATAAGCAAGGTGTGCCTAATAAAGTGGCTGATGAGTATATATTTATATTTGCTACGGTTAATCTATGAAAACAAATTTTCAAGTTAACAGTATATACTACTTGACACATACATTATTATTATTATTATTATTATTATTATTATTATTATTATTATTATATGTAAGTTATAACTGTGGCTTACTCACACATTTACAAAGCAGCATTATCAATTATTTGGACTCTAATGCCAGTCAGCACAATTTTTGTGGAATAGACATAAACATAATGTCCTTAAACTTACCACAAAGCTCCACACAGGAAGGGGGATCTAGAATGAGGTGATAATCTGTCGGTTTATGACTACAAGGGAGCTCACATTGTAATTTAATATGCTATTATTATAAAAAAAATATTGATTATAGCCACTTTAAAGTTTGGGGAAATTATTAAAACAAGAAGCACCAACACAAACTGTAAATAATTGCTTTTCAAAATGAGGATTCATGTGAAGCTAAATTTGAGGTTATTAGTCTAAATATATGGGGCCAGTTTTGAGTTTACAGTTAAAACCTGGCGGGCTAGTAGGCCCATGAAACAGTCATCAGCTGTACTGAAAAAATGAAGACGCAGCAAATTATAATCGAAAATTTGCACCATATTTTCTTGCACTTATCCCCGTTTTACCTCAGAGCCATTTCCTCTGTAACTTGATAGGTGACCGTAATGCTTGTAATAAAGTCGCTTACAGGGTTGTTCGGAGGAAACTTTTACAGACTTGGGACACTGTAACACACACACTCACACCCTCTGGCTCAGTGTGTGAGGTGCCACATCGAAACGGAACATAAGTGTCGGGAAATGAACAGCATGCTGCTGATCCTGCTCCAGTTGTTGGTTCTTGCATCTTGTGCTCCTCCACGATGCGATCCGAAGTTTCGAGGTAAACTTTCTCCTCTTTATGTGATTACATAGTTTATGCTGATGTGCGCATCTGGACCTGCTGCGCAAATTAGACAGGGCATCTTTTCATGTGCAGGCTGGGGGCTATTTTTTGATTCAGAAGCTCGTTTTTATGCAATTAAACTGATGAAAAATGCTTGTATGTAACTTTTAAAAACTTAAAGCTACAGGATGAGTGAACTGAATTAGATACTGGCAGATAGTTTGACAGATGGTGTTAATATTCTAGATGGAAGCAGCTTTAATGAATACGATTTATAGTCCTGGAAAATGTGATCCTCTAGGGACTTAATGATACTTTGTAGAATGACAGGCTTTACAGAGGGCTGCTGAAGCAAGCAGCGTATTTTGTAGGCCACACTGTGGCATTTACAAAAACCACCCTGCCATCTAGTGTCTACTCAGTGTCAGCTAATGGCATTCTGATGTGTGTTGCAGGACTGTGCAAGCCAATAATGGAAGAAAAATGTAAGTATCCATTGGCTTAAAGGAAGAACAGTGTCATGCATGGGCTGTTTGTCATGTTGTAGCAGCCAGCCGAGTCTGGAATATACACTTTGTAGTTTGCCTTTTGTCCCTATACTCAGTCAGTCTCACACAGGACAAAATCAGGCCATAAAGTCACCCATCCTCCCCCCAATATGTCAAGTGCCTGCAAAGTGACTGTTTTTCACAACAAACAGGATCAGATTATAAATTATAGTGGGTGTAGTTTTAGTAGAATCTCTCCCCAAAACCATAAAATCATTGAGTATTTTTAGATGATCAATGGCAGCATGAAATATTCAAATTCTAATTTCCAGAGATAATAGAAATATTTAGGACTAGATGATTGAGGACGGCACAGTGAAGCTCATGATTAAGTGCTGCAACAGATGGAGATACGCATCTTGATCCTTTAAAATTAAAGTTACTTTCTAAGCTTCTGCTGATCCCTGATGTGTCTTTATTGTTGAATTTTTCTACTCAGCCAAATGCAAAGATCTAATTCTGTCCTACTGCGATGACATGCCCTACACTCAGACCATGTTCCCAAACATCCTTGGTCACAAGACCAGTCAGGATGCTGAAGCTGGCGCTGAGTACCTCCTCATCAGCGTGGCTGAATCTCTGCTGGGCGGAGAGTGTAACCCAGAGATTCGCATGTTGGGCTGCTCAGTGTTGGCCCCACGCTGTGAGATGGAGAAGGTGCTGAAGCCATGCCGCAGCACATGTGAAGCCGTGCGCAAAAGATGCAGTCACACGTTTGAGAAGATACAGATGGCTTGGCCCTACTTCCTTGACTGCGATCGCTTCTTTGTTAGTGACCAAGAGGGATGTTATGACCCACTGGAGGGCCTCAGAGGTGAGCTATAACTCCAGCATACTACCATTATTGATAACCTTTGTGACCTGAATTGACCTTAGTTTTGGCTGTGGGTGATGACATCCTTGTAAATGTTTTAAATAAGAGTAAATAAGAGTAAGTAGAGTAAAGTGGTCATGAAAGTCTCAGAAGTGAAGTTCTTCTCCTAAACATGTTTTCTGAAGGCATCTGGTTTGCAGACATGCTTATGTGGCTCACTTCAAGATATAGCCTAACTGGAATGCCTTACTTTCCCCATAAACTGTCACTAAAACTATATTCTGTGGTTATCTTCTGGTGTTTTCATTGGCATTATAAAAAGTCCATAATGAGCCACAGAAAGGCACACATTGTTAGATAATATTTTCCAAAAATAGCTGAAAAGTCTTGAAGTAAAAAAACACAAAGAAAAACAGGTCAAAATATGTATTGTGCTACCACTTGCTGCAGCTCCATATGTGAACCAGATGAGTGTGTGAACAGCAGCAACTTCTGCACAGACAGCAGGAACCAATTTGAGTAGTTAAGTTATGTCATTTTATCATTTATGGACAGTAAAATGTGTACATGATCATAAAGGTCAACCCATGAAATGAAGTGTGTACAGGGAGTGCCTTTTCATTGTTTTTGCAAAACTTTCATCAAGCACAGTCTGGTGGCATGTTAGCCTGTTATCCAATATATGAACTCCAGCTGTTCTTCTTCCACTGTGATGCATATCATATTCGGATACTAACATACACAGGGGTGACTAAACAAGAACAGTGTTCTCCTGAATGCACCATTATAAATATAACTAGTATATCCACCAGAGGGCACTCTGTAACTTCCCTGTTGGCAACACACGTGCTTGTAATGCACAACAAAGACCAGCTGATCCGAGTAGAGTTGGGCAGAGCGTAGACGAGTAATTCACGACTTGTTCTAACTTTGTTGTAAGGTAATAGGTAGCAGTAGCACAAAACTTCAAGTAAATAGTTGAAAAACTTCAGTGTCACTAATTTATTTTGCCATAACGGCCTTGAGGTCTTCATCAGAGTATCAAACAAAATGGAGGTTAGACCATTTATACACAGCAATTCGGCAGATGATTGGTTTTAAAAAAGTCACACAGTAATCCACTTCCTGGTCTCATATCTGGCTTCTTAACAAAGCAACAGCAATTACAAATCTATAAAAAAAATAAATAGTGTGATTGCAAGTGAGGTTACAAGTTTTATTTTAAACATTCTGTATTTTTAAAATATTTTATTTAAACTTGTTTACACAAAACAATTTAAGCTAAAATCATCACTCAGTCCAGCAGGCATCATTGTGTCGTGTATTGAGATTCAACAATCTCTCCCCCAGAAAGCAACTTTGATAGATTGCTCCCTCTGGCAAGGGAGCCATGTTTAGCTTCGTAATAGTGTTTGGCTATGGTATACGCCATGTTCCCAGTACGAATGGCTGTTTTATGTTCTGAAATTTGTTGTTTGAGTGCTCCTTTTTGTTTGTCCAATGTAAGCTTGGCCACAGGGACATTTAAACATGCTTTGGTTTGGCTTAGCACCACGGATGAATGACGTGGAAAGGCACATCCTCTTTAGACTGAATTAGTAAAACAAGATTATCATTGTCAGTCTTGGTAAGGATTCTTAAATACCAATAACAAATGTTAGAGAAATCTGTTTGGGTTTTGTGTGTCTTAAAGAAGAAAAATATTGGCCGATATATTGGTTTTTTTAAATCACCAAATATCGGTATCAGTCTTAAGAATCCCATATTGGTCAGACTGTACTATACACTCAGTATTGGGGTTAGACAAAGTATGGTAATCCTTCCTACTTTCTAATGAGATACATTATCAATACAGTAGTGCCAATTATCAATATATTTATAAAACATGCAGGTGCTCTAGGGTTGTTTTTCTTCTTCTGTTACACAGTATTGTGATGTTTTGTGATATGATTGTATTGTGTTACTCTGTGATTTCCACCCTTTACATTGTGTCTGAGCAAAGATATAATAGTGAAAAGGAAAGGGTCTTGGAGGGGTACACATACCATATGGAACGATTACTCTGCAACACAAGAATGTTTGTGTAAACTGTGTAGAGCTAATAATGTAGCCAGAAGCTCTGTGCTGCAGCCATAGATGCTCAAGTTGTCATATAATACAGTTTCACACTGTGCAAATCATGCTTTTTAAACCAGCAATGAAATGTTTGACAGCCTTTCTAGGTCTGGTCTCAGCTGGTGTCAGAAATAAGTGTGAAGACTAAAATGAGGGCAGACTTGTGCAGTTTTTCTTTCTTTTTTTTTTTTTGGCAGTTGAAAAAAACACTTCTAGCTCATTAGAAATTTGAAGTTGTATGAACTTTTTCTCTTTTAGCTTTCTGTTGTACATTTCAGACTCTATGAACAGCATATTTATACCCTAGGAGCCTTACACAAATAAGGATAGTACTTCTGCTTGAGATAGCTGACATGTGACCAGTCACTGTTGAAACAGTCACATCTAACAGCTCTTTTTAATCAAAAGAGGGTTGTTATAACCAGCTGTGGTAATTTATATTGGGTGTATGCGTCTTTTCTGGGACCTCACTGCCCTTCTACGTGTATACGTGAAAAGCTGGTGGTGGGGTGAGCAATAGACCTGACAACAAACCTGGTATTAATTAAAAAGAGGAGCTGGAGTGGTGGAGGGTTGCAAAGCAGCTTGCAGATGCCCAACAACTGAATGCAGGTTAAAGCAGCTTAAATAGCAGCCCACTGTGAGATTTTCAAATTGAATGAATAAAAAGAGTGTCAGTTGAGCAATCAGCTGATGGGGGTTGGCAATGAAATCAACTTATATGCTGGGACTGCAGCTGAATTAACACTATGCTTCATTTGTTTGTCTCTACAGGGCAGGAAGAAGACGAGGCTGCTGACGCCATGGAAATTCTTCTTACTGCGGACTCCCCTGACACATTGCAGTTCACCTATCATTCCAACACTGAGATGATCAGTGTCTTAAAGAAGACTGAGGAACAGTGCTCCGACATAGCCCGAACCTACAGCATAGGCCGCAGTATGGAGGGCAGAGAGCTGCTTGTGATCGAGTTCTCTAACAATCCTGGAAAACATGAACTACGTAAGTCAGACTCATCAGTTTCCATAAAGTCTACATTCTTTTCTCTTACAAATGTAGGTGAAACTTAAACGTGACTCTCTGTAGTTGAGCCAGAGATAAAGTATATTGGCAACATGTATGGAAATGAAGTCCTTGGCCGCCAGCTACTCATCTACTTGGCTCAGCACTTGTGCTCAGAGTATTTGCTGGGGAATGAGCGGATTCAGAACCTAATCAACACCACACGCATCCACATTCTGCCCTCCATGAACCCTGATGGGTACGAGATGGCGATCTCAGGAGTCAGTGACAATAACTACGATTTTGAACAGGTGAGCTATTTCCAGTTACATGCAGTATATATGTTGATGTGCAGTTTGAGTCACATTTGTTTAGTAATACATGCTTCCCTGTTACAGTGAAAGAAAAATATCAGCTCTTTAACTTGATTGGGCCATGAGAGCAAAGCCAAATACTCACCTTACAGAATACATTGCAATCTGTTTTCACTGTAAAATTTTCAGTTTGGGGCTTTTGGTTGAATCCTCAGGATCAAAGATATGATTCTTGGAACATTGGCCGAAATAACGCCCAGAACATCGACCTGAACAGAAACTTCCCCGATCTGACGTCCATCGTTTACAACAGACGCAGGCAAAAGGGCTACCGCACTGACCACGTGCCAATCCCAGACTATTACTGGTTTGGTAAGGTACAGTATGAATCCTTATCCATATATAGTGAATGATACGTACTTTATGGAATAACCAGCAATATTGTTACAGTCTTTCTGTGCCACTTTGAAATAAACTGACTTAATCAGTTAAGATAATAAGAAGTGTTAATGCTGAAATCTAGGTTGCACCAGAGACCTACGCTGTCATGAAGTGGATCCGCTCCATCCCGTTTGTGCTGTCTGCTAACTTCCACGGTGGGGACTTGGTGGTGTCTTACCCTTATGATCTGTCCAAACACCCGCTGGGACGTGACATGTTCTCCCCAACGCCAGATGATAAGGTAAAAGGATTCTTTGGGAAACATAACTTATGGAGTTGGAGAATAGTTTGAAACAGAAAAGATGAAAGAGATAACTTTGCCCTAATTATGTTTAATGTATAACAGCTGCAAAGAATGACTGAACATAAAGCACAGCTGTCATTAGTACATACTATATGTTTACAAAGATGCTGGAAAAAAGATAAATTTGACTGTAACTGGGGACATTCTGGTTATTTGATGTGGCTTTTTGATATCTTAATATCCACCAGGTCCATGGTGAACCCCTTAGGGTTAGGTTTATTATTTAACCAATGCTAAACAAGCAGAAACTAGAAGATGTTACCTTTCAGATCAAGTCTCTTACATGCATTTTTGCCTTACGGTTCATTTGGGTATGCCAAACAGGTGAAAGTTTCATATAAAGGGTTAGATGTGAACCTAACCTTAATGTGATGGCAATTTTTGTCAAGTTATGTGTCATGATCCTGGGTTTTGTTTAGTCATTTTTGATTTTTGATTACTGTTTTGTCCCCTGTTCTCAGCTGTGTCTCATTGTGTGATTGGTTCTCAGTGTATATACGCCCCCTTTTTCATTTCCCAAATTAGGCACCCTTGACTCCTCTTCTCGCATATTAGTACCTCCCACCAGAGATGCAAGTGGAATAGGTGAGGAAGAGTCATGTGGAGTAAGGACTCGAGGCAACAGGCATTTAACAAAATGAGAAATCCTCTCATCTGTTTGGAGCCTCATTTTAAAGCAATGTCAATCAAATATGACATTTGTTATAGATCAACTTTGGCTGTATTTTATCATCTCAAGTATAACAGTGATTGTGGCATGTTTTATCTTTAGTGCCACTTTTATTTAAATTCACAACATGAAGCAATGCGACAACAAAGAACTAAAATCACAAAAAACAGTGAAAGCCAGAAAGTTTGGTCACAGCATTTCAACAAAGAATTCACCTGTGCATCCTTTGTGCACAAAGGATACACCTGCCTCCTCTCGCCTCTCTCCTCCCTGGGATTATGACATCCTTTAGTCTGAGGCAGATTTTTGGATGGGAGGAGGCACAAGTTATTGAAATTAGAAAAATCCATAGTTTCCTTGCTGTAAAGTGAAGGACTTATGATGGTGTAGACTAAAGCTACTACAACTGAAACAGCAAGGTGTAATACTGAAGAATATTTGCAGTGTGCACCCATAAAACCCTTAATGCAGTGACATGCCTGTTTACTGCTCTTTGAGGCAAGATAGGAAGCAGTGACTCACAGCTAACAACAGAAAACAGATGGCAACAAAAATAGGACAAAACATTATTAAGATCAGCAGACTGTGATTTTTTGTTTTTTTTGGACTGGTTTCCTTTTTCAGATATTTTCAGTGATTGCCTTTCGTAAAACCCTGCGAACATGTGGTTTATATCAGTGTTTATCTTCTCATCTGAACAAAATTAGAAAAACAGTTAACCAATTTTTATTTTGCAGGTTTTTAAACTTCTTGCAAGAACTTATGCAAACGCCCATGAAACAATGTCCAATGAAAATGCACGTTGTGGATCGTCTCGAACTCAAAGCCAGAAAGGCATCATAAATGGAGCTCAGTGGTCCAGCTTGGCAGGTGGTGAGTCGGAAAAAAACAAATCCCGAGAAGTTAAATAGATTTCTGACTCTGGAAGGAAAGTGTTGTTGTCTGCTGAAACCACTAGAGGCTGCTGTAAGACCAATTATGAGGTGAACCTGTGAGTGTGTTTCACAAAGATTTCTGGGTAAAGCAGGCTTTTTTTTTGTCTCTGGTTAGGAATGCAAGACTTCAACTATCTTCACACCAACTGTTTTGAGGTGACTGTGAATGTGGGCTGTGATAGAGTTCCCCCTGAAGAGGAACTGGCCTTTGCCTGGCATGAAAACCAAGAAGCTTTGATCGCATTTATGGAGGCAGTAAGATTCTTTTAGCAGATCTCCTGTTTTTTGTTGGCCTGGCATTTTAGCACATGTTAGTATACTGAATCTCAAGTGTGGTCTATGAAATGATTTGTTTGTAAATGACTTTTCTTGTGTGTCATTCCTCAGGCCCATCGTGGTATCAAAGGTGTTGTAAAAGATGAGGAGGGAAACGGCATAAAAGGTGCCAGGATATCTGTCAGAGGGATACAGCATGACATTACAACAGGTAATAACTATCTGCTAACAAAATTAATTTAGATATGACATTAGTTTGGTCTCTTAGTCCATTTTCTAAGATCTTTATGGCCAACATTAAGTTTTTCAGGACCGCAGCCATTTAGTATCACACATAAAGATATCAGCTATAAAGGACCAGACAGGTAGGCAAAAAGAGGCATTGTGATTTTTTTAGTCCAGTGTAAATACAACTTCCTAGAACACATTTCTAATAATAGAGCTTACTAAGTAATATAGCATAATAGAGCTTAATAACATCACTGTTTATTGTAATGACATATAAATTCTTATAACTCTAAAATAATGATAACAACTAGCAAAGTTCTGGATAGACTGATATTAACTATTTGTTGATATATCGGTATCGGCATTTATAACAGATGATAAATTAAAATTTAAAAAATAAAGAAGATATGGCAGAAACACCCTTCAACCATGTTATGAGTGTTGATGTTGCATAGTTTGTCTGCCAGAGAGCACTTTGCAACTTCCCTTTGGGTAACATGCGTTTGGAGCGCCACAAATACAACAACCAGATGATCTGAGAAGTGTCTGATAGAGCGTAAACGAGTAATCCACGACTTGTGACAATAAAACAAGATTCAAGCATCAAGCACCCAAATGTAATACCACTAACACAAAACTTTGGGAAATAATTGACAAATCTCAACTGCTTTGTCATATTATCTGAGTAAGTACTCATAAATAATTAGAGATAAAAAAATGTTTGGGAAATCAGTTTATTTTAGTTTTTTTTCTTGTGTTTGAAAGGAAAAAAATATAACTGATATATCAGAATATTTTAAATCACTAAATATCGGTGTTGGTATCTGTCTTAAAAATGCTATATAGTTTCTGGAAGTGGAAGCACCTGAAAACCAAATAAATATGACTATCTTACTTCAGCTGAAGTTATTTAAGGTCAATGCAATTCTTTGTGTATCCAACATCTACTCCCACAGTGTGCATTACAGGGTTTCCACATGTTGTGTAAGCAGATCTTGATGTGTAAAATGAATAGAGTTCCTCTACAAATATACCCATACCCAGATGTATGCATGCCAATTGTAAGTCCAAACACTTAGCCTTTCCCTCCCTGCCCCAGCTGAAAATGGAGAGTACTGGCGCCTCCTCACTCCTGGCATCCACATAGTCTCCGCCTCTGCGCGGGGCTACACCAGAGCCACAAAGAAAATTCAGCTGCCCTCTCACATGAAGACTGCAGGCCGGGTGGACTTTGTGTTGCAGAAAGCTCCTCTTGACTCTGATGCACAGGAAGAGGACGACGCCATCCCATCAATGGGTACCTATGACCAATTTGACCCTTACAACCAGTACCAGCGCTACACCCAGATGGCTGATTTGAGCCAGAACCGAGAGGAGAGAGCAGAGAAGCCCTGGTGGTGGAATTACTTTTCTTTGCCTGGAGTACCTGCCCCCACCTGGCTGCTGAAGCATTATTAGAGCTTTAATAAGCAAGAAATATTTCTCTCTCTCTACATTATGCAAACAAACAGAGTTATCATGGATGTGTTACTTTTTACTGGCACTACTCGCGCTTCACACTTTTACCTTCATGTGCTGTGTCTGGTCCCAAGTCCAAACCTGAATTATAATGTAAGCACCTTATAAGCTTTTGCCTGGACAGTAACATACTTTTAGCTAATGACTATGATTGAATAAACAAATGTTAAAGGATTTGATCTGCAGTTTTATAGCTCTATTTCAGCAGAACTATGGATATTTTGCGTGAATTATTGGTGTATATAGTCCTGACCCCTGCCTACTTACCATTTAATTTTGTTTCAAATGCAGGGTTTCAGATTGCCACTAGGGGGCAAGCTAAACCAACATCTGGTCTAAGTTGCGCCAAACAGTGGATTCTGGTTACTTCTTCACATAGTGTGCAATCTGTAAAATTAGCGTAAATAGAAATGTCATTGAGAGTTAATAGTTTTGCAATAATTTCTATCATTAGTGAGCCAAAGGAAGAATTTGGTTTATGTCTCTTGATGCATGCTCAATAATCCAGGTAAAAGAATCCCAAAAAGTTGAATCTGTTCATCTGGACGTAACGCTACGTCCAGATGAACAGATTCAACTTTTTGGAATTTGGTTTATGGTAGATTTTGTTATTTAACAGATTATAAAAAGAAAGTAAGTATAGGTTGTATACTGAATATCAAACAATTTACTCACTTTATATTATACACAACTCTCAATGTGTCCAAGATTCTGAAAGTGTCCTCATATACAGTGCAGCACAGTAGTTTTCAACTGTTATTATTTGTTAAAGCTGTTTAAAAAAATCTTCAGTCATGATATTCTTACTGTATTACCCCTAAAATGCATTTTTAACTTAAAACCCCTCCACGTGTGATATACTGTGTGGCAATGAGCTGTAAGTAGTAAGAATGACTGACCTTCATTACTGAATAATTGTCAGACACTTGATGAAGTTAAATCATCCACTTTTCCCACAGAAAATAAAACAAACTTCTTGGAGGGATCCTGACCTCTTGTGTAGTTTATTTACAACCAAACCCAGGGTAATCAGCTCAAACATTAGTCATTGTATATGGTGTATTGCATGTCGACCTTCCTTAGAGGAAGTGTGTTTGGTCAAATTAGACCTAATTTCTGTTTGAGTCCACAAATAGTGGCAGACAATAAAGTACATTATGTACACAAACAAGCAATGGAGGAATAAGCAAGAAGATGTGAAAGAAGTTTGCAGTGTGCTGAACAGATACTTAACATAAACAGTAGAAATGACGAAATGAGAAGATAAAGAAATAAGGCAAATTTGTCACAGTTAAAGAAAAAAAAAACATCCACAACAACAGAGGTTAACAGAGAAAAGCACCAAATGGACATTAGATCCTGATAATGAAAAGTAGCACAAAACAGAGTAAAGCGTGCATTCGCATTGGCAGCCCTGGGGTCCAGTGAAGTCCCAAATCCTATAAACAAAACAGCTCTTAAGAATTTTTTATGAAAGGTCATGAAAGAAGCATGGGAAAAGCAAATTACCCCCAGATAAAGGTCGAGGAATAGTATTATAAAATCATAGTGAAAAGTCTGCTTAGAGAACTACTTGACCCATGACAAGTCAGTGAAAAAAATACCAGACTTCTCAGGGGATTTATAAAACACAAACACATGATTTGGCACCAAACTCGGTCAGCCAAACAACAGAGACCTCCATTTACAGGAGAATAGGAAAATACTCCACACTCTCCCAGGATCACATAACCCTGTGTGCAGGGCTTTCAGCACACTGTCAGAGGACATCAAAATGCCTGCAGGTACATGCAGGACGTTACAAATACTGGATTTTATTATATACTTTACTGGCATTGCAGTGCCTTGGAGTTGTCATAGCCTCTAATGGTATTCGTTACAGTGATATTACAAAGGTAACTGCAATCACATCTTTATACTATCGTATATATTCATGGATCCATGTATCAAAGTAGTGGGCTTTAAGTGGTCCAGATATGCTGTGATCCAGCTGCATCACTTGTCCCCACTCCAGGACTAAAAAACATGTTCCTTTTATTCATTCCTAAATATGTATCAGCCTGTTGATAAAGTCTTTTATCAATGCCTGACTTCTTCAGGGTTATCTCCAACATAAGCATGCTCATTCACCACAAATGGGGGCCTTGGTTTTGTCAAGCAAACATATGAAACTGCCACACTAACACACTATAAATCTGAGGAGCTAATGAAGCTGCAAACTTGTCATAACAAGGTTCACTCACTGTTTCAGCGGCTTTAAGCGAAGTCTTGTGGTCCTCAGTTGTTCAGTCGTGGCAGAGATGGTTCAGTGTAATCATGTGACGTATACAATCACTTAACTGTGATAACTGGTTGTATTAGACTGAAAGCTGCAGAATCTAATAAGTGGATGTTAGGTTGACAAGGTCAAGAGTGAATGTTCAAGCTTGACTGAGCTAAAGTAGCTCTACAGGTGAACACTGGAGGTAAAGTTTTAAGAGGTCTGAGTGGGAATTTGACATTGTGTGACATTTTAAGTACAATAACTGACAGTGTAGCATACATAGTGTATGAAGGTATCCCATTTTATATCAGTAGGGATAGATCCATTATCCAGTAATGGGCCTAAGGGATATGTCCATTATTTGACTTTTTTTCACTGTAGTGTCTGTAGACAGACCTTGTGTACAGCAAGGTATGATGCAGATTAAGTAGAGTACTAACTAGTGTAGCTAGTGGACAAAAGTATTAGGCTGCACCTCTTAATCTATGAATTAAGGTGTTTTCAGTCCCATTGGCACAAGTGTATAAAATCAAGCACCTAGCCATGCAGTCTGCCTCTACAAACATTTTTAAAAGAATGGGTCATTCTAAAGAGCTCACTGAATTTGAGTGTGGTGCTGTAATAGGATGTCACCATTGCAACAAGTCAGTTTGTGAAGTTTATTACCTCCTAGATATTCTTTGTGGTATTATTGCAAAGTGAAAGCATTTAGGAACCACAGCAACTCAGCCACGAAGTTGCAGACCACGTAAAGTTACAGAGCGGAGTCACCAAGTGATGAGGCGCATAGTGCATAAAAGTCTCCAACGCTCTGCTGACTCAATAACTGCAGAGGTCCAGACCTCCTCTGGCATTAACATCAACACAAAACCTGTGGACTGGAAGCTTCATGGCATGGGTTTCCATGGCTGAGCAGCTCCTGTAGGTGTAATGTGTTGGTGACCCAGTACTTTTTCCCATTTAGTGCACCATTAGCTTGGTGAACACAAAATTTAGGAACAGTGTTTCAGATACTTATAATTTTTCCTCTTTATCTGCCCTTTTTCTGTGTAATTTCATGGATCAGTGGAACAATAACTTAAAACTTAAAGCTCGATGTTAATGACACTGCAGTCTTCTGCAAAATGTACAAAATCCTGTTCTTCAATCCCATGAAAGACAATCCCATCCAGAACTGAACCTGTTTGCTTTTCTGAGTCTGCTTCATTGAACCTACCATGTCAGGTGGGGTGCCAGGTCACCAATTACTTGGTAAGGCTGAGAAAGTAGTAAAGAGCCGCCCTGAGCTGCCATGTTGTGTTAGCATCATGCTGCTGGCAAGTAGGTAAGTAACGCCTCATTTCAGTTCAGTGAACCTGCTCTCTTTTCTCAGAGGACTTTTAATACGCTTATGTCCCACCTCAAGACCAGTTTGTTAACTATGACTATTTATGAACGCTTAGTCCACCATGTGGATACAGTGCCACCAGGTGCCAGGATTGAAGCAGGAGATACTTTAATTTAATACTCCCATTAAATAATTTTAGTATGAGACTGACAAGTGTGCTACACTTCAGACAGAGTGTTGTTATTTGTGAAAATGTGTATTAAAATAGTAAGCAGAAATACTTTATTCATGTAGCACTTTTCAAAACAAAAGTCTCTCAGAGGAAGAAGAAAGTGTAAAGACTGAGACAGAGAGAATAATAAGAAGCAGTAAGTGTATGTCCCACAAAAGAAAGACAACATGTAGAAATAGCCTGGAAAGACTTTTTTCTTTATACAAATCACAATATATGTTCATTTTAACTTCACGATAGATGAGGTGCTTTTATTTTGTGGATTAATTGTGGGTTAAGCATTTCTTTTGTAAGTCATCTGAGAAAATGTTTTAGAGGCTTAGAAATTACAAAAAATGGGAAATGCCATCCACCATCCGCCTTTGTAGTAACATACAGTCATGGTAAAAAGAAAGTAGACCCACTTTAAATTTTAAATTCTAAGGTTTGACGCATTGGAATGTAAAAACAATTATCCAGCCCTTAGCAGGTCTTCAAATTAGGTAAATACAGCCTGAAATGAACTACATTACATACATTACACTGTGTCATTATTTATTTAATAAAAACTAAGCCAAAGTGCAGAAATGGTGTGTGAAAAACTAAATACATCCTCATTGGTTTTATTAGAATATAGAGTCAGTAGCAGCCAGGTGCTGGTATTTGATTAACTGATCATCAGCAAGTGTGAGCACCTTTATAACAGCAGAATTTTTGGCAGTTTGCTGATCTGGAGCATATATGTCATGTGCTGTTGTTTGTCTCAGGTTGTATTTCAATAATTTTAGAACTCAGTAAGGACTAGGCAATTTTTTATTATGTCCTGATATGTAAAACCTTAGAATTGGCAGCATATATGCCACAGAACTATATCTATAGTTATTGCAGTAGCAGGGAGGGTCTGAGATGATTAATGGGACAGAAAATACATAAACTTGTATTAATAACTTCTTTCACCTATTGTTTGTTTTTTGTTTTTTTGGGGGGAGGGGGCAGTAAAGTTTTAGAGGTCAAAGACATAATCAAGGTGAAGTTTTCCCCATGCTGAGCCTCTTTCTGATTCATTTACAGTCAAAGAACAAGGTCAAGGTCTCACCTTCTTGTTTGTTTCTTTATGACAGGAACAACAACTCATCCCCTGCAACAGGTGTGTGCTTTTGAAATGTTAGCTCATCTTGCCATACAAACATTGCTGTAATGCTGTAATTTATGTTGGAGCCACATCAAGTCATTCAGAGGTAGCCAGAAAAATCTGTCCACCACAGGAAGCACTAATACCAGGGAGAAATATAGTTTAGTGGATTTCAAACTCAACTTCATTCATAACTTTCAGCCAGTTGTGTTTCTTACAGTGAAAATCATGTCTTTGATGACTGCCACTGCCTCTCCATGAATGCATCTCTCTTTTCATAATCCTTACAGGGGAGAGTCACTGGGCCCTGCCAAACTCCCATAATTGGAAAAACAGCATTTCATTTCCTAATAATGGCTCAATGTCAAGTCCAATTCAGTCTGCTTGTTAAGCGGCAGCAATTACTGAATCGTACATGTGCAGACAACTCCTCCAGTGGGTGATAATAAGCCACTTTCTTTGTTACAGACCCTGAACAAACTCGTAGGGGAACATGTGAAGCAAAGATAATGCGACCAGTCGAGCATGAGTGTATACAAAACCCCACCAATCACTCTTGTAGAAAACCCCTCAGCTATGACAAAAGCAGGTCCAACTGGGTTAAGGTGATTCCACTTTAATAGTGTTGGGATCCATAGCCACAACACAAGATAACAATAGAAAATACAGCTGCTTGTTTCTGGAAGTCACTTATTTTTGGGAATAAGAGGCTGCGTCCAGGTTGACTGACTACTTGTGTTTATGAACTTGGGAGGTACAGTGAGGATTTGAGAGTTTCTTTGTGGCCTTCTTCTGTTGGTTTGTTTGGGGTTTCTCCTTCAGCGTGACAGTCAGAGGTCATTGTTCAACAAAGCCACCCAGGCTCCAGAGTGACCTGCAGGCTCAGATGAAGAATCATGTTTGTTGATATGTTCCCATTGTGTTCATTTGTTTTGATTTATTTCTGCAACGCTCTGATACTCTCTTATAGAGGGGGATCAAAGCGAGGATCTTGTATTCTGGTCCAGTCATAGGCCTTTGCCTGCTGGCATAGAAGCAGCACGGACTGTTTCATTTTAAAATATTTCTAACTGAATCTGTTCTAGAAAAAAAAAATGTTAGAGAATTCTTTTTAAAGTTAAATACTTTTTTTATTCATTGGTGGATAAGAAATCTCTTTGGGTGTGAACAAGACTAAAAGCCAATCATCTTAGAGGCTCTGTGTATGTAAATGCTTAAGATGCCAACAATGAAACCACTCACTGGATCTCAACTCAGATACTTCAGTACACTTATATGTGGTACACTATGTACACTACCGACTTACTTGCGCAGTGAGTGAATTTTTAATAGGTTATTAATGTTTCAAATTGAACATGGCAAGTTGTAACATCAAGAATGGCAACTGCAGCAATTGACTGTGATTGTAGTGCCAGCTGCCCCATTCTGTGAACATTTCCAACTTGCACACAGGCCTAATATTAAATTCTTCCATAGTAAAGTCATTAATATAACATTAATGTAACAGCGACAAAACAAATGTAACTTTAATATCTAAAACAAAAAAAATTGCAGTTGTTAGCTAGCAAGTTTGCATTGTTTCTATCAGCGCTGATGAGATATTCTCATCAGTTGGCTGAAAATTAGATGGTGATCTTGTTCCTTCTGCTGCTTAGACAAGATGGCGAAATTGAGGGTGAAAAGTGCAACATTTAACTGTAATGGGTACTTGTAGTGCACTTTGTGTAGCCACATTTTAAAGTGTAAATGTACTTATACAGTGAAAATAGTAAGTTTGACTGTGAAGTAAGTGATTTGAGACACAGCAAATGTCACAATGATGCTGCTATTTGCATATATCATGTTAGCAGTTGCTAATTAGCACTAATTGCAAAGAATAGGTGATGTGGTCATCAAATTAAGCAACAGACACATGTTAAATACGGATTAAATATTTCAATTGATGGTGTTAAATGAAAAGCCCGGTTTCACCAAAGTGATTTTATAGGTGGGCATGAATGTGTGTACAATGTGATAGCAATCCATCTAACTGAAAAAAAAAAAATTGAATTAATTTTCTCTGAGCCACATATGCCTGATCTACAGAGCCACACTGCTAGTATGGCTAAAGTATTGTTTACCTTCTACATTAGGGCTGACAAAGGAAATCAACGAAAAAATATGCATCCATCCATCCATCTTCTGCTTATCCAATTCAGGGTTGCAGTTGAGTTGGAGCCTATCCCAGCTGTCATAGGGTGAGAGGCGGGGCACACCCTGGACAGGTCACCAATCTATTTAAGGGCTAAAGAAAAAAAGAATTATACCAAAGTCAATGCAGAAAATTATTCTAAATTTAGACAAAAGCATGTGGCCAAAGTCAATAAATCAAGGGCCTGTAGAGCCTTTGGTGCAGTCGAGTTTATTTTGAAAGAAGTACTGGGACAATTTCACATTATTCAGCACAAAGATCCAACAACAAAGTAAGCACTTCCTCCAGATAAAAAATATAACTTCTAGTGGTACTGTCTAACTTCAGTAAATTACCTAAAGTCATTATTTGTGCTCTTTGACTTTGATGTATACGACTGGGATACTCTCAACCTTGTTCAAAAACAGTGCCATCTCTCCACTTCTTTGCATTACCTGGGCAGCTGTGATGGATTTTTATATCAATGACATGTCTGTTGTGAGAGTTGCTTACTTTATAACCCAAATAGCAAAGACTCTTCAAACCAACCATCTCTTTTAAGGATTTAAATGCACCTTATGAGCTATTGTTTGTGCAATCAGCATGATAATCAGTAGTATCAAATCCTTATACTCTGTGGTATAAAGCATGTCTTCCCTGTTAGACAAGATGATCTATTAGCTGTGGTTAATGTGACTTCATACAGTGATTTATTGCAAGGTTTAAATTCACCAGTCTGTCAAACCTAATTCTCCTACACTGAACGGAAACAGACCCCAGTTCACACAACAGAAATGCAATCTGACAGCCACTGAAACATGAGAGTAACAGAATCTGGACAAAATGAGGATAAACAAAAATTTGCCTTGACACTAAATTTTTCATGTCTAAATTTGGAAATTTGTGGTTTTAGCAGAGAATAATTGCAATGGACATTATTCTGTGAGGAGTTCTTTACAAAATACAATTCCAAGTATGAATACCAGTGCCACACAAATAACGTCATTTTACATTATGTCCATTATATATTCTATTTATCTTTTAGTACCCATAGGCAAATCAGTGTAAATACTGTGTTTAAAACGCACACTGATGATGAGACCACATTCATTGTCCCAACAGCTGTTTCTCCTGAGGCCTGCAGAACATAATTACTGTGATGTCCCTTCTGAAACAGCATTTTGAGGCAGTAAAAATATTAACTGAAAATGATTTGGATTTTACAGTCATGTGCAAAAGTCTTGAGCCACAGAGAAAGTGGTCTTGAGCTATAGTTCTCCAGGCTTTCTTTTGTTTGTTAAGCCTCTTAACACTGACCTATGAATCATTCAGGCATAAAAAATGCGCCTAACTCAAGGGATGAACCAGTGTTGTGTCTACACATAACAGACAACTTAGGAAAGAACAAATTTTAAATGGTATTTTTAGGCACTTTGTTACTAGCAGCCTGTCACAAAAACACATCATTTGTTCCAATTTCTGTAGTTGAATCTACAAAAAAAAAGAAAAATGCCAAAGATATCATAGTTTGACAGACATAAAATAGCATTCTTGCACCAACAAGGTGATTCCCAAAGAGCGATTAGCTGAAAACTTGGCATATTGCATACTGTGTCCTCAACAAAGGAAACTGAACAAGTGGAGGATAAACGAAGAAGTGGCAGGCCTAAAAAAAAAAACCATTAAAAAAATCTACAGCAGATGAACATTATCTGGAAGTCCTTTCCTTAAAAAACAGGAAAAAATCCAGCAAAGACCTGACACAGGACCTGAGAGATTCATCTGGCCCTTCAGTTGATCCATCTGCTGTTCACTGAAGCCTCATCAGAAATTGTTTAAGTGGAAGGGTGGCTGTCAAGAAGCCATTCTTAAGGAAGGGAAACAGGGAGAAAAGACTGAGGTATGCCAAATTGCACAAGAACTGGACTGAAAATCAGTGGCAACAGGTCTGATGGACTGATGAATCCGAATTAGAAATTTCAGTGGTTCAAATTATAGTCAATATGTATGGAGGAGGTCAGGAGAGAGGTACAACAGTGAGTGTCTACAGCCATTTGTAAAACATGGTGGAGACTCGGGTTTGGGGCTCCATTTCAGCCAGTGGTGTTGAATTGAATTGAAATGAATTGCGTTTATTATCATTATCAAAACATAACAAAATTAAGATACTACTAAGGTACAACATATGACACAGGACATTGACTGGAACACAGAACGAAACCTAAGACATACAATAGAATCTAGAATAAATAAAGATATAAAATTCTGTATTAAAATATAAAAATTTGTATGTCAATTAACAAATAAAGTGTGGGTGCATGGCAGAAAAATGGGTGACATGCCTTTAGTGCTTTTCCTTATTTAACATAATAGCCTGGTATGCAGAGTAGCCTGCATACCAAGCTATTCTGATGCAGATCTTCCCAAAATTGATGGAATTAAAAACACAACTGAATGCTATCAGTCATGGATTGGCCTCCCCAGAGGTGAAAAATTAATTTAATCAATTTTGCAACTTTATTGAAGCAGTGTGGGATCATTTTGACAGTGAACAGAACAAAAGGTAGCCAACATCCAAAGAAGAGCTTTGAATGTCCTTCAAGAAGCCTGGAGAACTATTCCTGAAGACTACTTAAAGAAATGACAAGAAAGCTGCCTAAGAGAGTTCAGGCTGTGTTGGAGAATAATGGTGGTCATACCAAATATTGACTTTCAAGCTCATTAGAATTGTACAAACTAAATTTTTGCCTTATTTACTATCTTTCCATGTATGTTTCAATAAATCGCTGCATCTATTTTCCATTTTCCTAGCAAAATATAAAGAAATGAGAGGTGACTCAAGACTTTTGCACAGGACTGTAGTTTGTCTTGAAGGGTAAAAGTGTGAGATTTCTGAAAAGTCCATAAGCTTAATTGGTTTATGTTTATGCCTACCTTTCCAGGAAGTCAGGAAGTTTTCATTCAGAGAAGTTGTCCTGTTTCTACAAATGTCTCCTCACTTCACAGTCCTTGATATTTGTCTTGTTAAAGAAAGTCTGCTCATATTTCACCATCATGGCTGATTTTTTTTCCCTGCTAACAAGCGCAGGAGTATGTATGGTTGTCATTGTGTTTTGCTGTTTTGTTGAGCTGCTCTGTCACTTCCTGGATGCTCCAAATAATAAATTAAGTTTGGTGTCAGGCTGAACAACTCTGTATGTTCAAGACAAATAAAGGTTATTTTCCTTTTCTATGGTGAAAGCATCAAACAGCATGTTTTTGAAATCTCTTGGTTCCCAGGCTGTGAAACTGGGTGTGTGTGTGTAGGTAATGACAGTACCTGGAGACTTTCCAGTGTATGAATATGAATAAACAGACTTTCACATGGACTTAAATTCATTGTGTCAGAGAGGAGGAATATTTTGGCACATTATAAGGGGTTGCATTACACAGCTCTCATATTCTGTGTCTCATTTGGTCTTGCGGCCCTTGAACTTATGTTTCTTATTATTGCATTGCCTCAGTAATCTCTGTACAAGGAAAATAACACTTTGTGAAGTCACGGTACCTGAAAAAGTGTGAAACTCCATCTCAGCTTAATGGACTGCCAGTGATAACTGCTGCATAAATAAAACAATAAAGCATGCTGATTTCTTGCATATTAAATGCTATAGTTTAGTATATACTGTATGGAACTGGGGCACAGAGTGTGGTTTGTTATGACTTGTTTTGTTCATTGTTTTTCAGAGGGTGCTCTAGAGTTTTACAAAAACGTAAATCAATTTGGTTGCTCATGGAAGCCACCATTTTACCAATTTGGGATTTCAGCAGTATTTGGGATTTCTTTGGTCAATCTGATGTATTAAAAGTATTTTGGCTTTAATTGCATGTTGGACCACTTCACAGAAATTGGTTCTCTGTTGGTTTTGTTTCCTGTCTTTGCTTCTTTCCCACCTTTTTCGTTTGCTTTCTCCACCCTGATAAGTTTCATCTGTTCAGTTTTCGGTCCTGCTTTTCTCCTTTTGTCGGTACATCTGTTTGCCAACCTGTACTTCCAGGCTTTGTTCCTTGATATTGTTTCTCTGACATCCTCTCTTGTTCCCATTTTCTTGGTTTGTGCTTTGTTTACTTTTGCTGTATTTTGAATTTTCTTTAAGAAAAAAAAGTTTAAGTTTACTTTCTTTGATTTTTTTTTCTTTTTTGGCACCAGGTTTTATGATTTAACCTCAGCTTGTATTGCCTTAGTCCTTCCATGCATTTCTTGACACTTATCCAGGTCCAGGTGGAGGGGGCAGCAGTTTAAGCAGCGATACCTCAACCACCACCACCCCACCCCCACCCCATAGCCATCTTCTCCA